>JACXGM010017001.1:0-20056 GCA_016801145.1 Umbra pygmaea
TCAGCACGACCTGGCACCTGCTCACAGTGCCAAAACCACTGGTAAATGGTTTACTGACCATGGTATTACTGTGCTCAATTGGCCTGCCAACTCTCCTGACCTGAACCCCATAGAGAATCTGTGGGATATTGTGAAGAGGAAGTTGAGAGACGCAAGACCCAACACTCTGGATGAGCTTAGGGCCGCTATTGAAGCATCCAGGGCCTCCATCACACCTCAGCATTGCCACAGGCTGATTGCATCCATGCCACGCTGCATTGAAGCAGTCATTTCTGCAAAAGGATTCCCAACCAAGTATTGAGTGCATAACTGAACATAATTATTTGAAGGTTGACTTTTTCTTTTTTTTTGTATTACAAACACTTCTTTTATTGGTCAGATGAAATATGCTAATTATTTGAGATTTGTATGAATCTAAAATATATGAAAGTTTAATTTTTATCATTACATTATGGAAAATAATTAACTTTATCACAATATGCTAATTTCTTGAGAAGGACCTGTATGGCCATATACAGTGCATCCACAAAGTAATCACTGTGCTTCACTTTTTCCACATTTTCTTATTTTACACCTTTATTATGAAATGGATTAAACTAATTATTTCCCTCAAAATTCTACAAACAACACTCCATAATGCCAATGTGCAAGAAGAGTCTTTGAAATCTAAGCAAATTTATTTAAAAAAACTAAAAAAGCACATGTACATAAGTATTCGCAGCCTCTGCTCAATATGTTGTTGAAGCACCTTTGGCAGCAATTACAGCCTCAAGTCTTTTTGAATATGATGCTACAGGTATGGCACACATATTTTGGGGCAGGTTCCCTCGATATTCTTTGCAGGACCTCTCAATTTCCATCAGGTTGGATGGGGAGCGTCGGTGCACAGCCATTTTCAGATCTCTCCAGAGATATTCAATCGGGTTTAAGTCTGGGCTCTGGCTGGGCCACTCAAGGACATTCACAGAGTTGTTCTTTAGCCACACCTTTGTTATCTTGGCTGTGTACTTAGGGTTGCTGTCCTGTTGAAAGATGAACCTTTGCCACAGTCTGAGGTCCAGAGCACTCTGGAGCAGGTTGTCTGCAAGGATGTCTCTGTACATTGCTGCATTCATCTTTCCCTTGATCCCGACTAGTCTCCCAGTTCATACCACTGAAAAACATGTCCACAGCATGATGCTGCCACCACCATGCTTCTCTGTAGGGATGGTCTTGGCCAGGTGATGAGCGGTGCCTGGTTTCCTCCAGACGTGACACTTGCCATTCAGGCTATAGAGCTGGGCCGGCCTCAGGCATAAGCAAACTAAGCGGCTTATTGGGGGCCCCCAAATCGAGTGCACAGGTGACTCTGCATGGTAGGAGGGGGCCCCCAAATCAAATTTTGCTTAGGGCCCCCAAAAGGCTTGGGCCGGCACTGCCATAGTGTTCAATCCAGAATTTTTTGTCATGGTCTGAGAGTCCTTCAGGTTACTTTTGGCAAACTCCAGGTAGGCTCTCATCTACCATACAGGACTGATTGGTGGAGTGCTGTAGAGATGGTTGTTCTTCAGGAAGGTTCTCCTCTCTCAACAGAGAAATGCTGGAGCTTGTCAGAGTGACCAGGAGGTTTTTTGTCACCTCCCTGACTAAGCAGTTCTCCCCCGATTGCTCAGTTTGGCCGGGCGGCCAGCTCTAGGAAGAGTCCTGGTGGTTCCAATCTTCTTCCATTTATGGATGATGAGGGCCACTGTGCTCATTGGGACCTTCAATGCTGCAGATATTTTTTTGTACCCTTACCCAGGTCTGTCCCCAGATCTGTGTACAATTCTGCCTTGGAGGTCTACAGACAATTCCTTGGACTTCATGGCTTGTTTTGTGCTCTGACATGCATTGTTAACTGTGGGATCTTATACACTGCATTCCAAATTATTATGCAAATTGGAATTAAGTGTCAAACATTTTAATATTTTGTTTTTCAGTCAAACCCAAGTTATTCTTTATTGAAAGTAACTAATTAAACTACTTCAAGTTATTCATACAAGTTACAAAAGTATCAATTTATTAACCTTCCCAAGTATTTAAATGATTTAAATGAAGTTTATTGGTAAGTTGATTAAAAAATTATAATTATTCACAGAAACAACCTGGGAGAAATTAGGGTTAAATGTCTTGCTCAAATGACAGTATATAAAATGGACCAAGCCACACCATACATTTCAACGGAGACCGAGTGAAGTCAGTTAAAGCCCTTTTCTCCTGACTCAGAGGTTTCTGTGCGACAGAAAGTAATGTGGTTATGACACAATAATTAGCCTATTTTTACAATAGCAGCTGCTATTGGGCCATTATGTGAGATACAAGGTAATGGAGCCTTTTGTACATTGTCGTGTTTCTTTAGAAATAAATAATGGACAAATATAGTCTTTAAATGTTTCAGATGTAAATTTAGTCGCCCTCAAAGTGATGCCAAAATGAATGGAAGGCTAATGGAAGGTGATGACTAGGTAACCTCAGAATCTCTCTGGAGGAGCTTCAACTTCCGGACGATGGCTTACCCCCTCAAGCAAAATGCACCACTGCGGCAAATCTACCGGATCTGGCAAAATGTGGACGCGGTGTGGCGGGTTCGTTGCAAGAGTTGAAATGATTCAACTTGTGTGGTGCTTTGCCGTACGCAGAGGTGGAAAGAGTACAAAAATGTTCTACTTAAGTAAAACTACTGTTACGTTGTTGAACTTTTACTTAAAGTGATGAGTCAGAGTAATATAAACATATGGTCCTTTGCACCTTCACCTCGAGCCGTACAACCCCTCATAAGCTTTTTCCCTTGTTATAACTTTTGTTGAGTCACATGGCTTAGTGCAGGCGCTAATGGAACCAAGGGGGTATCTCGTAAATAGCCTCACTAATGCCCGGAATGGTACCAAACTTTTACACTAATACAAATTTGTTCTGTACTTATAAAATGAGGCATTGAAAAGTTTGTAAGTACACCAGAAGTATATTTAAATAACACTTGCCTGATGGCTGCTACTCTCGGCTGCTACCGTGATCCCGCGATATCCCGCGAGATCATGCACAGCACAACATGTATTGCCTAGCAGCCGGTAATTTACGAGATATACCCTTGGTTCCATTAACGCCTGCATTAAGCCATTTGGCTGATAGCTGTTGCAATCAGTCCTGTTCCTTCACACAGACATCGCTCCGGATCCCCAGAGTATTGAATAGATCTCTGGCCTTCTCTATGTTCTATGTGATTTTCTGTTAGTCGCGCACTAGGTGCGTTCTCTAGTTTTCCTAGAGAATAAGTTTTCTTATGTATTTCTTATGTATAATGAACATTATTAAATACTTCAACCTGCATCTGATTCCTCTCTTTATAACTCCAGACAAAATCGTAACAATAGCGCTAACTCAACCAATGTTATAACAAGGGAAAAAAGCTTATAAGGGTTTTTTTTGGCTCGAGGTGAAGGTGCAAAAGACCCTAGGGTTATATTACTCCGAACCATTACTTTAAGTACTAGTAAAATTACTTGTATAAAAATCTACTCAAGTAAAAGTAAAATGTAGCTCATTTAAAATGTACTCTAAGTAAAAGCCATATAGTTAATGCTTTCGATTTTAGTTTTTTTACAGATACTTTGCCAAAGCAATGGCGCAAAACAACGTTAGAGACCTTTTATGTTAAAATCAGAAGTTTTGAGAATGTTTGCACTTCATTATTATTATTAGACTATGACGGTTGTCTTGTTGTGTAGATGCATTTTTTATGAATGAGAGTGGTCAGTGCTAATCTCCTGCGACCACTTCATAATAAAAGTAAACTTGTGTTTCGCCAGTGAAATGGTTTTAATGTGAAGCTGCAGCAGCAGGAAATGTTCAGTTTGCATTAGCGGTAACTTAATACAGCATTTTTTACGTGATTAAGCTGATGTTCACTTGCACTTGAAGCCAAATTGTTCGCAAGTTTTTCCTTGCACTTTTATTTTACTCAGTAACGGATGTGATTGAAAATGTAACAAAGTACAATACTTTAAACAAAACATACTTAAAGTAATATTACAGATTTAAAAAAATACTTCAAAAAGTACAAGTACACAAATAAACTACTCAATTACAGTAACGTCAGTAATTGTAATTAGTTACTTTCCACCTCTGGCCATACGGCACCAGAACCGGAAGTTGATGTGCCACAGAGGAAGAGCAAATATGTAGCTTTCACCTACAGTATGGGATAATGGGATTCCCAGAAAAGCTTTTACAAGATAGTTTTCGTATTGTCAATGAATACTAAACTGAAAAAGTTCTTACTAGTTGCCTTGCTGGTGGAGGACAGTTGTATGCAACGTTGGCCACCATCTTGAAGATGCGGAAGACTGATTACGACGTTGATTGCAGTGTACAAGTGTGTCTGCGTCTACGGTGCCGTACAGTGATGTTTTTTCCGTCTTTGCCACTCGACAGGCATTTGCACCTGATGCACAGCTCACAGGACACATTTAATTATCCTCTCTGCTTTTTGATAGCTTTTTGATAGTTTTGAAATATATTTCCAGCTGGTAAAGTGTAGGCTATTTATTTTTCCATTTCACAAACCTCGAATCAGCATAACGCATTACAATTTAAGTGCGAGATCTCTCCTTTTTTTGACTGGTGTGGAGGCGTAATGAAATACAGATTAAAAAACAACAACAGATAAAAAATTATTTACTTGTGTTCTAAAACAGAAAAGGTAAAAATATAATGTAAATGTACAGTAACTAATTTTCTTGTTATAAATGTAACTAGTAACTAATTACTTGAAATGCGCAAGTAAAGCGTTGGGTTACTTTATACAAAGAAAAACCTCAGACTACTTAGTAATGTGTTATCCAACACTGTGTATGTCACATTTAAATATGTTATTAATATATATGGGCATCTATTTTTCATAGAGTTGTGCTCATACATTTGCATACACTGGCAGAAATTGTGAAATTTCAGCATTGATTTTGACAATGTGACTGTTTGTGCAAGAAATCTGACTCTTAGTAGTGATCTCACATAGTTCTTTGGCTCCTTTGTAAACTATATTGATAACAGAAATCACCCAAATTGCCCTAATCAAAAGTTTACATAACCTTGAATATTTGGCCTTGTTACAGATGCACACAGGTTAAAATGGCAACTAAATGTTAATTTCCCACACCTGTGGCATTTTGAATTGCAATTAGTGTCTGTGTATAAATAGTCAATATGTTTTTTGGCTCTCACGGAGATGCACTGAGCAAGCTAGATACTGAGCCATGGGGAGCAGCAAAGCTCCGTAAGAAGTTACTAAAAACTGCATAAAGTTGTAAAAGGATATAAAATGATAACCAAAGCCTTGCAAATGCCAGTCAATTCTGTTCAATCTCTTATTAAGTGAAAGAGTTGGGGATCAAGCCAAGGTCAGGTAGACCAAAAAAGGTTTCAGCCAAAACTGCCAGAAGAATTGTTCCGGATACAAAGAAAAAACCAAAGGTAACCTCGGGAAACATACTGCTCTGGAAATAGACAGACTGGTTGTTTTAAGGAAAATAATATGACGATATTTGAATAAAAATGAGCTGCATGTTCGAGGTGCCAGAAAGAAGCCTTTACTGCACCAGCGCTACAAAAAAGCCTGGTTACAATATGCCCGACAACATCGTGACATGCCTCACAGCTTCTGGCACAGTGTAATTGGGAGTGATGAGACCAAAATAGAGTTTTATGGTCACAACCATAAATGCTACAGATGTCAGTAGTCTAAAGTGCTCATCAAGCGGAAGGGCTGTACCAAGGTGCACTGCAGGCAATTTAGTAAAATTTCAGTGGCAGTTTTTAAAAGAAAAAATATACAATTAATGGCCACCAGGTGGCTCCGGGGAGCACATCCGAATTCATCCAAAGCATTTCACCTGGTAATCGACTGTAATGCGTACAACAGTGTATTTCTTTATCGTTAAAACAACTCAATTGTGAAGTTAAATGTACTATTTGTAGACCTGTAACAATTGAACTATATTAATTCCTACCAAATAATTGTCTGCTTTTTCATTTTAAAATACCTTTTACTGAGCAAAAATCGACACAGTCTACGTTCAATAGCTAAAAAGCAATGCTGTTCCTCACCGAATACTGTAGATGTCTCAGGCATTTGTATGTCATCTGTTGAGCTAGGGATTGTATATTACTGGATGGACATTTGTATGTCATCTGTTGAGCTAGAGATTGTATATTACTGGATGGAGCCATTTGTGACATCACCCATTGGTTTGCTATTTGGGTCATCGAATTTGCTGTTACGGGAGCAGACATCTTTGTTGCGGATGTGACAATTTTAGACCAGAGGGAGGAGTAATCTAGCTAGCTAACAGATATTATTTGCGATGCTAAAAAAAAACAGTATTAAAAAAATAATGTAAAGCAAAATGTAACGTTACTTACCGGAAAAACTGAACTGCCAACTCCTTTGAGTGTCTTGTCGTACAACCGAACGCCATAACCACGCCCTAAATGCCCCTTTGCTTTATCGCCAATTTTAAAATCAACAAGACCATTATTCAAAAAATGAACATAATGAGAATTTGCTGAAGGTTTATATCTAGCGATTGAGACCATATACTCATTATGAAAATGTTTACTGAGGTAATAAAGCAAGTATATTGTCTCTCATTCTCATAGATTACAGAAACAAGCTCTTTTGCAACCAGACGTATCGCCCCCAGCTGGAATTCAGATAAAATGCAGGTTTAAGGCACTTACTCATTTGCATCAATTTGCCAAACCGGATGCTCACCCTGTGGCTAGAGGCCATGGTTCAATATCCTGGTGTAGCTATCATACTGTAGACCTTCAATATTATTACTTTTTTAATTTTAATTAATGTTTTTAATCATAGCCATAACATTAAACAAATGCAATTGAATATAACAAAATT
The DNA here is from genome assembly GCA_016801145.1 of Umbra pygmaea. Taxonomy (NCBI): domain Eukaryota; kingdom Metazoa; phylum Chordata; class Actinopteri; order Esociformes; family Umbridae; genus Umbra; species Umbra pygmaea. The sequence goes on from JACXGM010017001.1 coordinate 6,929, forward strand.
ATTTAACTATATAATTATAACTCATTATATTATTCAGAAAAATTGCATTATGCTTTACAGCTTTTTAAATCTGTAATCAAGATCGCTGTTTCACTTTGGGGGACACTTTTATATACAGTAGGCTAATTCTGTGCTAGCATATAATGTTAGATATTGTTGCCCTGACAACGGAAAACCACTTTGGTCCCAGTATAGATTATTTCTGAAAAGGTACACTATAGCTTTTGAATTGCTGGCACAATACTTTCTCTGGAGATGGTTTCAAAACTCCATGGTGCCTGCATTCACTAAGTGTGTAAAGAAATGAATATTTCTACTTAGGCTCTAACCAAGGATCAAACATAATGCCTTGATGGCTCAGTTTGTACTCAGTCTTTCAAACAGCTGATTTGGGTTCAACTCCTGGGTGTGGCTTGTTTATAACTTTGATATTATATTAATCAGTAATGTTAAATTATTAAGTTTCTTTTACAATTGCGATCTATGAGGTCTCTTTCCTGATCTAAAATGTTTGGAATTAACTAAAAACGTTGATGTGGATAAGAGATGTGGCATACTTCTTTAAGCAGAAAACTTAACTGATGTGCTTTTCATTCAGGGAGCTTTGTTTTTTTCTAGTGGTCTAGCGGCACTATGCGTCAGTAATAGTCCATTTCATGTTAACTGAATGTACTGATTGATGATGTGGGATGAGTGTGAGCACTTTAGACTACTGACATCTGTATGGTTGGAGAGTGGTCAACAAAGCCTATAGTGAAAAGAAGACCATCCCCACTGTGAAGCATGGTGGTGGCTAACTGATGTTTTAGGGGTGTGTGAGCTCTAAAGGCACCGGGAACCTTGAGAAAATGGTGAGCTAGTAATGTTGTAGACTGCATCCTTCTTCACTCATTACAGTGGTACAATGTAAAACATATACCAGTATTTTTTTCTATTATTTTACCTACATTTCCTTCAAGACAATAACATATAATTGTGAGGTCCTGTCATTCCGGTTCCACACATTCCATACCAGACATTATCACTGCCCAATATCCACATACACATGAATGCACCACACATACCAGATCCTAATCACCTGAATTCTAGACACCTGCTGACAGTCCTGACATATACAGTGCCTTGCGAAAGTATTTGGCCCCCTTGAACTTTTCAACCTTTTGCCACATTTCAGGCTTCAAACATAAAGATATGAAACTGTAATTTTTTGTGATGAATCAACAACAAGTGGGACACAATCGTGAAGTGGAACAAAATTTATTGGATTTTTCAAACATTTTTAACAAATAAAAAACTGACAAATTGGGCATGCAAAAGTTAATACTTTGTAGTGCCACCTTTTGCTGCGATTACAGCTGTAAGTCACTTGGGGTATGTCTCTATCAGTTTTGCACATCAAGAGACTGAAATTTTTGCCCATTCCTCCTTGCAAAACAGCTCAAGCTCAGTGAGTTTGGATGGAGAGCGTTTGTGAACAGCAGTTTTCAGTTCTTTCCACAGATTCTTGATTGGATTCAGGTCTGGACTTTGACTTGGCCATTCTAACACCTGGAAATGTTTATTTGTGAACCATTCCATTGTAGATTTTGCTTTATGTTTTGGATCATTGTCTTGTTGGAAGACAAATCTCCATCCAAGTCTCAGGTCTTTTGCAGACTCCATCATTCTTCCAGAATGGTCCTGTATTTGGCTCCATCCATCTTCTCATCAATTTTAGCCATCTTTCCAGTCCCTGCTGAAGAGAAGCAGGCCCAAACCATGATGCTGCCACCACCATGTTTGACAGTGGGGATGGTGATTTCAGTGTGATGAGCTGTGTTGCTTTTACGCCAAACATAACGTTTTGCATTGTTGCCAAAAAGTTTGATTTTGGTTTCATCTGACCAGAGCACCTTCTTCGACGTTTGGTGTGTCTCCCAGGTGGCTTGTGGCAAACTTTAAACAACACTTTTTATGGGTATCTTTCAGAAACGGCTTTCTTCTTGCCACTCTTCCATAAAGGCCAGATTTGTGCAGTATTCGACTGATTGTTGTCCTATGGACAGACTCGCCCACCTCAGCTGTAGATCTCTGCAGTTCATCCAGGGTGATCATGGGCCTCTTGACTGCATCTCTGATCAGTTTTCTCCTTGTATGAGCTGAAAGTTTAGAGGGACGGCCGGGTCTTGGTAGATTTGCAGTGGTCTGATACTCCTTCCATTTCAATATTATCGCTTGCACAGTGCTCCTTGGGATGTTTAAAGCTTGGGAAAACTTTTTCTATCCAAATACAGCTTTAAACTTCTCCACAACAGTATCTTGGACCTGCCTGGTGTGTTCCTTGTTCTTCATGATGCTCTCTGTGCTTTCAACGGACCTCTGAGACTATTACAGTGCAGGTGCATTTATACGGAGACTTGATTACACATGTGGATTCTATTTATCATTATTAGTCATTTAGGTCAACATTGGATCATTCAGAGATCCTCACTGAACTTCTGGAGAGAGTTTGCTGCACTGAAAGTAAAGGGGCTGAATAATTTTGCTCGCCCAATTTGTCCGTTTTTTATTTGTTAAATATGTTTGAAATATCCAATAAATTTCATTCCACTTCATGATTGTGTCCCACTTGTTGTTGCTTCTCCACAAAAAATTACAGTTTTATATCTTTATGTTTGAAACCAGAAATGTGGCAAAAGGTCGAAATGTTCAAGGGGGCTGAATACTTTCGCAAGGCACTGTATATATATATAGGCATACCTGTTTTGTTTCTTCCTTGCGAGGTATTGTTCTTTTATAGTCCTACTAAGCGTTTAATCCATGTATCATGTTTGCTTGTGAATTAACCTTTGCTTTTCCTTTTGACTACCGAGATCCGAACACCTCATTGTACCGTTGCTTGAAATTACCTGATTAAAGAACCAGTTCTGTCTGATGACCACGCCTTGCCTTCTGCCTTGTACCTCTGCCTGAGTCTGCCTGTACCTCTGACCTTTGCCTGCCCAATGACCACGTATAGGATTTTGCCTTGTATCTCTACATATACCTACCTGTGTACCGACTACTGCCTGGACAAAGTTTATTCTCTCCCTATATATTCTACACTGCATTTCTATCCAGTGGATCTTTGCCTGAATAATTATTAAATCACCCATTATTCCTATACCTGTGTCAAGTCATTACAATAATATGTTATAAACACAGTAAATATCCAGTAACACACAGAGCTGATATTACATTGTAATGGACATCTACTGTGTTTATAAAGTATTTTCTGTTATTGTCTTGAAGAAAATGCCCGCAAAATAATTTAAAAAGTACTGGCAACAAATTACCAGTATTTTTTACTGTTTTTTCACATGTATTTTTATAATGTAGGTGTAAGAACACGTCACACCAGTCCGAACTCTGACAGGAGTGACATTGCCGCACCGCAGATTCCCAACGCTCATGAACATCGCACACATAGACGGTCCCAATCACTGTTACAGTAGGCTCTAGTATACAGTAGGCTCTAGTATATATACCAGATTGTTAGTGTCCCTCATTGCGAGGTATTGTTTTCATTAACTACTAAGCGCTTCTATAACGTATTCCTGACGACCTGTATATTTGACCTGTGCCTGTGTTTCTGTTTATTCGAGATTTGGATCCTGATTCTGTACTGCCGCCTAATATATTAGATTTCTGTGTACTGACTGCCTGCTGACTCCCTGACTCCGATTTGGAACCTGCCTTGTACCTCTGCCAGTGATCTCACGTGTAACGACCCTGTTCTGGTGTATTCGGATACCTGTCTAAGCCCTCTGTACCGTTGAGATATATTACATCAGAAGAATCTGTGCTATTAAACCTTCTTCTACCTATTCCTGTGTCAAGTCATTACAGTAGGACAGACATTAACAAACTCTTAAGGATCCACTGATTGAGGAAGAAATGGAGAACATTTTTTAATGTTTAAAGTGGAGTTGTCTCTGCAGAAAAAACAAACCACAATAAGATAATGTTCATTTTTATACAGAAAATGTCACAACAGAAAACATAATACTGATTTCCTATTGGCCCAAACAGATAGCATTAGTTTAAATCTCACCAATGGCTGACCAGCCTTAACCAGGCACAGGTAAGTCTGTGATTTCCTACAGGTTGCCATCCCTTCCCTTGGGCCAAAAGTTACATTCACACTTTTCTGCTGGCATCACAGGCTATGGTAAATATCTAGCCATTGTCACAATGTGGCTACACTGCCCTCAGATTGACATAAATTGCATTCCAGAGATACCCTGTATTTTAGAGTTAATTAACACTTTCCTACAGTGGAGCAAATCTACATTTACTGTGAAGCAATTCTTCATAGTTGTACACAGCAAGTCATTGTTACAATCCCATAATAACTTGGTGTTTGTTGCTTACTTTTCACATGGTCCATAGTTCTTATAGAATAACATTTATAGAACCATAATAAAACTCTACTAGACATTTTAAAGTATTTAGTAAATGATGATCCTGACTAATGTTGATCATCGAACAGAAGTTCTGGATTGGCCATCACAGTCTCCTGACCTTAATATTGAGCCACTCTGGGGAGATGTCAAACGTGTGGTTATTGCAAGATGACCAAAGGCGTTGCATGACCTGGAGGCATTTTGCCAAGAAGAATGGGCAGTTATACCACCTGCATGAATTCAGCCTCATAGATAAATATCACAAACTAATGCATGCTGTCATTGATGCTAGAGGGGGCAATACACTGTATTGAGAACTGAGGGTATGTAGACTTTTGAACAGGGGTCCTTTCATTATTTTCATTGTTGCCATGTTTTGCTTTCTGATTGTAACATTCTGTTATGACCTATATTTGAATATGAATGCCATGAGATCTAAAAAAAATTTTTTTGCCTGCTCACTTATTGTTTCCTTAAAAAATGTTCATGTTCATCTATTATCAATTCTCCAGGGGTACGCAAACATTTGAGCACAACTGTGTATATATGGCCATATATTACATTTCTGTATGGGCATGAGTTCCAGTGTAGGGTCATCTATGCTACAGGATACAAAGTAATTTTAGACAATTAGGTGATTGAACATTTACGGCAACAGTTTGGGGAAGGCCCTTTTCTGTATGACTGTGCCCCTGTGTACAAAGTAGGGTCCATAAAGAAATGGTTCAACGAGTATGGTGTGGAGGAACTCGAATGGCCTGCACAGAGCCCTGACTGTAACACCATTGAACACGTTTGGGATGAATTTGAACAGTGATTGCGAGCCGGGCCTTCTCATCCAATATCAGTATCTGACCTTACAAATGTTCTTCTAGCTGAATTGGCACAATCCTTCACAGACATTCTAAAATCTTGTGGAAAGCCATCCAAGAAGAGTGGCAGCTGTTATAGCTGTAAGGGGGGGAGTTCCATAGTAATGGCCATGGTTTTGGAATGGGATGTCCAACAAACTCATATGGGTTTGATGGTTAGGTGTCCACATAAATCACCGGCCACTTCAATGGGTACATCTGTTCAACTACTCGTTAACGCAAATATCTAATTAGCCAGTCACATGGCAGCAAGTCAATGCATTTACGCATGTAGATATGGTCAAGAATCTGCTGAAGTTCAAGCCTCAGAATAGTGAAGAAAGGTGATTTATGTGACTTTGATTGTGGCATGGTTGTTTGTGCCAGACAGTGGATATGAGTATTTCAGAAACTGCTGATCTACTGAGATATTTCACACAAACTTCTGCAGGGTTATAGAAATAAAATAAAAAAGAGGAAATATCCAGTAAGCAGCAGTTCTATGGGTAAAAATGCCTTGTTGATGGTAAAGTTCAGAGGAGAATGGCCAGACTGGTTTGAGTTGATAGAAAGGCAACAGTAACTGAAATAACCCATTACAACCAAGGTATGCAGAAGAGCATCTCTGAACGGACAACACGTCGAAGTCCAATCCTGTCAGCTAAGAACAGGAAACTGAGGCATAAATGTTGCACTGCCCAACCAAAATTGGACAATAGAAAATTGGAAAAATATTGCCTGGTCTGATGAGTCTCAATTTCTTCTGTGACATACAGATGGTAGGGTCAGAAGTTTGTGTAAACAACCGGAAAGCATGGATCCATCCTGTCTTGTATCAATGGTTCAGGCTGCTGATGGTGGTTTAATGGTGTGGGCAATATTTTATTGGCACACTTTGGATCCCTTAGTACCAATTGGGTATTTAAATGCCACAGCCTACCTGAGTATTGTTGCTGACTGTGTCTCTCCCTTTATGACCACAGTGGGGTTAAATATAATGTGCATTTGTTTGTTCATACTGTCAACCTTAATGAAACAATTTTTAAAAAGAAACTCAATGAGGTGTGCAGCATTGTAGGAGCCAAGAAATGGTAAATGGACTGCATTTATATAGCGCATTTTTCTGACCAACAATGGCCACCAAAAGCACTTTACATTGCCTCACACTCACCCATTCATTCACACATTTATACACCGACGGCAGTGTCAGCAATGCAAGGCGCCAGCCAGCACGTCGGGAGCAACTAGGGTTAGGTGTCTTGCTCATGCACACCTCGACACTTGGTCAGGATGACCCGGGGATCGAACCACCAACCTTCCGGTTAGACAACCTACCTGACCCACTGAGCCACTGTGTCTACATTACGTCCTACCACCATATCTACACCTACAGCTGCAGACATGGATATGTTTCTCCCTGGTTTTACAGGCTCTTGGATGGCCACCTCTCTGAAGGGGCCCGTTCCCTTGTCTTTCACCCCACCCTGTCCTCCCAACTCTCTGATGTCTCTCCCTTGTTGTCTATTCTGCTCCAGGTTGAAAGAAATTGTTCACACTCTAATTTAAATGGTAACCAATTATGGTTATTACCATGTGAAATCTATTAGCAGACTAAAGATGGATGATAAGACATGTACAGTGTTGTATTGGAAATGGGCTGCAGTGGTCCTGCATTGCATAGAGTACTACAATACCAACACTAAGTTTGCAGGTGTGAATTCCACTGAGGTCACATGACCATGTCATTTTGTACTTTTCAATGTGAATATACTAGGCAATACCGTGCAAAATCTAGATACTAATCTTTTTAACTAAAGGTTGATTTTTCTATCAAAGGTTTTGCAAGATGATCAAATATTTCAATGGTAAACACAGGTCACTTCATCTTGGGTGTATAAAACGTTTGGATTAAAACTGTCATTTATGTCTGTTGGTGAGTCTCAGTGTCATTAAATCTAAATTGCTCCCACATTAGTCATTCATTTACAGATACACTGAACAAAAATATAAACGCAACACTTTTGTTTTTGCCCCCATATATCATGTGCTGAACTCAAAGATCAAATCATTTTTCTATGTACACAAAAGGCCCATTTTTCTCAAGTATTGTTCACAAATCTGTCTAAATCTGTGTTAGTGAGCACTTCTGACTAGACAGCATGATTATTGCACTGGTGTGCCTTAGGCTGGCTGTGGTGCTGAATCCACCTGTTGTGGCTTTAAATCATTACGTGGGAGTTGTCAGCTTCGCTCCCTCAAAATTTGAAACACCTGTGGCATTGTGCTGTGTGATGAAACTGCACATTTTAGAGTGGCATTTTATTGTGGCCAGCCTCATCAGCTTGTTCTCTTCACACACCTGTATACTTTTTTCTCATCAGTGTGCAGAAGTTAGCCTTCCCCTGCCTTCAGCCATTGTGTTCCATGTTTTGTATGTTACATGTTGTTTTTTACTGTGTGTTAGTTTCTATTTTTAAAATAATATTTTTTTTAAGTCCGCAATTGCTTCTGCCTCGCTTCGTCCAAGCTCACCGTGACATGAATAGTTATTATTTATTATAAAATTAAGCTATTTTTGTTACCCTGAACTTTTTCTACGTTTATTTTACTCCAAAAAAAACCATGTTATGTATCATTTATTTACATAGTTTTTTTGTGTGTATATCCAACTGCGATTTTTACAATGTGGTAATGATTGATGACAGTTCCACACCATGCTATCCTAAAAAACATCTTGAACTACTGAAAAATACAGTGTGGTTCAAAATAATTATTGCTCTGTGTTCTTTCTGTCACTTTATGTTCTTGACGTAAATCAAAATACAAAGTAATACAACAGGTCTTAGTTAATTCAATTCAAATGTTTTTTTTTAACGTGGGAAAAAAATGTTACCCATGCTATGATTGTTGATAAATTACATTGTGATTTTGTGAAGCTCCGGAATATTCTCACCTTTAACAATGCCTTGCCTCACCCTTCACACTGTCCCACTGCCTCCCTCCTTCCCTTATTGCCCCATCTTCAGTTTCCAGCACAGCCTGTGTTGAAGTCATAGTTGAGAGAGAGGGAGTTGCACCAAAGTTATGTGAGCCTGCATATGAAAAGTTGCAATAGTCAAAATAATGAAGAAGTTTTTTATGATGGTAATTACAGTCGTATGCAAAAGTTTAGGCACCCCTGAAAATGTCCATGACTTTCATTTATAAATAATTGGGTGTTTGGATCAGCAATTTCATTTTGGTCTATCAAATAACTGAAGGACAGAGTAATATTTCAGTAATGAAATTAGGTTTATTGGATGAACAAAAAATGTGCAATGTGCATCAAAATGAAATTTGACAGGTGCATAAATCTGGGCACCCAAACAGAAATATTTAGTTTAGCCTCCTTTAGCAGAAATAACAGCCTCTAAACGCTTCCTATAGCCTGTAATGAGTGTCTGGATTCTAGATGAAGGTATTTTGGATTGTTCCTCCTTGCAAAACATCTCTAGTTCAGTTAGGTTTGATGGATGCCGAGCATGGGCAGCCCGCTTCAAATCACCCCACAGATTTTCAATGATATTTAGGTCTGGAAACTGGGATGGCCATTCCCGAACATTGGACTTGTTCCTTGTTCCTTTGAGCAGTGTTTTGGGTCATTGCCTTGTTGAAATACCCAGCCCTGGCGTAACTTCAACTTTGTGACTGATTCCTCTGCATATTGAGTGGAATCCATGCAACCCTAAACTTTAACAAGATTCCCTGTACTGGCACTGGTCACACAGCCTCACTGCATGATGGAACCTTCACCAAATATTACTGTGGGAAGCAAGAGTTTTCCTTCAAACGCTGTGTTCTTTTGCCGCCATGCATAACGCCCCTTGTTAACAATAGCACTTCAGGTTTTAGATTTTAGCAAACCGTCAAATTAAACTGTGATGGCAATTGCTAGATTTAGTTTGCCACTTGATTTATAGGTTTTGGAAAAAATCCAATTGACACGCTAATGATATACTGTAAACTGTTGTAGGCATGCAGTTGGGTGATGTTCCCATTTAATTAATGAAATATATTGTTGGGAGGAAAAAAGGTTTGTTGAAGTACATTATTGATGTTGATGATGATGTAAAATCCAGGTTGATGAATAATGGTAAAATAATATGAATCTCTGTCTACCCATGCATGTCTACTACAGTACCTGTTAACATGTGATCATATCGCTGGTGATTTTATCTGCTCCCCTCTTTCCAGACTGACACTGATTCACACTGAAACCTGTTCTGTAACAAACAGGGTGTGGTAAGGCCATCCAGGTGGTAGCTCAGGTTAAAGAGAAGTATATCACAGGATATTGTCCTTACACACATCAATATTTCATCACATTCTATGTTTTACTAATATGAATTTCATCACTAGAATATGACTAAATTATTTCCCAATTCAACACTCATAATATTAACCCTATCCTTAACCCTAGCAACAAGCTCTAAAATGTAAGCCTTCAAAATAGTGTAATGTTAAGCCTTTTATGTTTTGACTCCTACTATAGACAAAGAGAAATGATATGTTAGTTGATGGTTACGTACCCACTTATCACATATTACATTCTTTATCATGTGCACAGGGAAGTATCCTAACACTGCAAACACCCTACTAGATTCAAAAGCACTTTGAAGATAAAACACTGGTACTGTAGCCTCCATTGATGAAGGACAGTCAAGGCTACTTCACCGTCATAATGACTTGATAAGAAGCTATTTTAAATAACAGCAGGCAATGCTTAGGGTTAGTGGGAAATTGGACAAGATCAGTTGGGAGGGGAGGAAAAAATAAATAAAAAATATGCTACCTGGAGAAAACGTAAGGAAAATGCATCACAGTTATTTAGAACACACGCCCTTGTACTGTACGTCAACTCATACTCCTTACCACCCCTTTTTTCTAGGTGTTGATTAAAAACACTGATGCAACATTCCTGGCATCAGTGTTTCTGTGGAGTTCACTAGATGGACCTTTCCTGAAATCAGACAGTGCTTATAATAAATGATGGTCTTGTCAGCTGTAGAAGTTTAAAATCCTAGAAAATACTCAACCCCGGACTGAAACCAACACACTTAAAGAGGATTTATTGTTATAATTGTTATAGGACTACCTGTGTTTTTAATGGCTGGTCTATCTGCCACCACTTTTGTTTTATTGCTGCCAATCACACTGATGGTGAGTAAAGAACATCTTTATTTAGGCTATAATTAAAACTGCAGCAACAAAAACATGCATTAGCCTTCACTTACCTGTACTATACTATAACATACTGTAGGTTAATTCTTGGTTGGGCCTTGTGTGTAAACTGAGAAATGTCCCATTTATCTTCCTATATTTTACATTAAATGGAGTTGGTAAAACAAGTGGCCACTGGATTGAGGCAAATAATAATGTTATCTGACAGACATGCTACATACTGTATCTACCTTTCAAAGTCAAGGCATAATGTTGATTACTGTTTAATCTAAAATGTTGCATAAATCCTATCTTATATGAACCCTCCTGTTCGTCTAGGGCAGGGGTGTCAAACAGAGGGCCTAGTGCAGGGGTGTCCAAAATCTTCCATGGAGGGCCTAGTGTATGCTGGTTTTTGGTATTTCCATTCAATTAGAGCCAAATTAGGAGCTAGACTGCCAGGTTAGGGGAGATCCTAACCAATTAGTGAGCTACTCAATCAGACTTGTAGCCTACAAGGTAAAAGCGGAAACCTGCATACACTAGGCCCTCCATGGAAGGGTTTGGACACCCTTGGCTTAGTGTATGCTGGTTTTTGGTCTTTCTCTTCAATTAGAACTTATCTAAGACATAGGGCCCTATTTTAACGATCTAAGCGCACGACGTGAAGCGCATGGCTCAAGTGCACTTTGGGCATGTCCAAATCCAATTTGCTAGTTTGACGGTGGAAAAAAGGGTCAGAAAGTGTTGTAGTCTCCATTAATTCATAGGTGTGTTATGGGCGTAACATGCAATAAACCAATCAGAGATTCTATTGCTATTATTCTATTGCTAATACTTTGTTGCCCCACTGTAGATAAATGTTATTTGACATGTCAATAAGGTTAAAGTGATGGTTCGGAGTAATATAACCCTAGGCTCCTTTGCACCTTGACCTTGAGCCAAACAACCCCCATAAGCTTTTTTCCCTTGTTATAACATTGGTCGAGTCAGCGCTGTCAACCAAATGGCTTAATGCAGGGGCTAATGGAACCAAGGGTGTATCTCATAAATAACCCCACTAATAATGCCGGAAATGTTACCAAACTTTTACAGTAGTACAGTTAGGTTCTGTACCTATAAAACAAGGCAATAGCCGCTTTCCGACCAACTAGTTACAGGAACGTAGTTATAGGAACATTCCACTTCTAAACAGTTCTACTAACTACTCTCCCCCAAAACCGGTGTTGCTATTTGCATTCGCACTGGTCAAGTGGCCATAGGAACTGGTAGGAGGGATAAAGGAGTGACGCAAGCACTGCAACAGTCTTTTATCACTAGACTTTAGCGTAGCGCCACATACAACCTTTCACAGTTTAATGTTTGTAACACTGGGTGTATAATTGGAGATAAGTGTGTAAATCATCTTATGTATGCGGATGATCTGGTTGTTTTCAGCCCAAGTAGTGCTGGGTTCTTTCAGCGGCTTGCTGTTCTTTCAGATTACGAGGCTGAAAACAACATGCAATACAATTTTATAAAAAATAATGTTGTGTTGATAATGTCCTAATAATGGAGTTCGAACCACGGCTTTTAAAAACTAGGCTGGAGTCATAGAAATTGAGTAGCTACTACTTAACACAAACACAAAAGACGTAGGCTCCAGCATAATATGTATTATTATACGCAACAGACAAACGAAGCGACCGGCGTAATTTACAAGTTGGACCAATCAACGTAGACCTAGGAAAAGGGAAAAGGGAAAGACCCTGCTCTGGATTAGGAGCTAAAATGGTTATAGGAACTGCGGTGCGAGGGACTAAATATTCCCGCAATTTCTATCGGAACACAAGAAAAAAAGGGTTATAGGAACGTTATGTTCTAGGAACTGCAAAAATCCCTGCGATCGGAAAGCGGCTATTGAAAAGTTTGTAAGTACACCAGAAGTATATTTAAATAACACTTGCCTGATTGCTGCTACTCTTGGCTGCTAGGCATTGCATGTTGTGCTCTGTGAGTGATCTCGCGGGATCCATTAGGTAAGTGTTATTTAAATATACTGCTACCGTGATCCTGCGATCAAGTCAATATCAACTCTTAAATTTACACTGACATTTTAATTACAATATGACATCAATGTCACGTATCCCCAGGAATGTTTAGAGACAGGCGCGAAGGTTGCAAGAATAACTTAAATTTATTAAACAGAATACTTAGTTATAAAACAAAACTGCCACGAGGGGCTAAACGATAGAGATACACAGGAACATAGTAGACACCAGAACAGGACACGCAACAGGATACATTGACCAACAAAAGACAAGACCAAACACTCAACTTAAATACACTTACTAACAAAGACAATGGGCAACACCTGGGCAAGGAAATTAACTCAGAGATTTGTAGGACAACAGAAACATGTGACAAGACATGGGAGGTACTAACAATGACATCACAAACTCAAATCAATAACATACAATATACAACAGAGGCACAAGAGGGAGGCAAACACCACACAAAGGGAGGGAACCTGAACACTAACATGGGACATACACACAGGGCAGTACACCTAAAGACACATGAGGTAATAATCTAACAAACAAAACCACCGTATACACACTGAATGGAAACAAGGAGACAAAACAGAAGAAACAAAACGAAAGGGAGTCCATTAA
>JACXGM010017002.1:5287-20155 GCA_016801145.1 Umbra pygmaea
AACAGACATCTACTGATTAAATCAAGGGATCACAGGTTAATACACCACAGAGGCACACGAGGGAGACAAACACCACACTAGGGGAAGGAATCAGAACAAACAACAGAGCAGAATACAAATGATACATGGGGAAGAAATAACAAAACAACTAAACCACCGTGAACAAACACTGAAAACAACAGAAAGTCAAAAAATAACAATCCCACTAGGGCTGGATCCTGACAGTATTGGCAAAAAGTTTGGTCAATTTCCCTACCAGTTTCCTAACACATAAGTGGTGGGTCATTGTCAACGGACGAGGTGTAGCTGAGTGAATCCAGCAGCTGTATCACAATTACTAGATAAAGACCTGACACCTATGGCAAGCCGTTATAACATATATTCACTTATTTGAGCTAGTCGAAATTCCCGTTCTTAATATCAAGAATTCACATTTTTGATATCAACAATTTCTATTCTTGATATCAAGACTATGTACTTTTGATATCAACAGTTTCCATTCTTGATGTCAAAAATTCCCTTTTTTGATATCAAAAAATCTATTTCTTGATATCAACAATTTCGATTTTTGATATCAAGAAATGCAACCGCTTCCAATTGACATTCAATGGAGAATCATGTTTTTGATATCAAAAAGTTGCATTGTTGATATCAAGAATTCATATTCTTGATATCAAAAATTCCTATTCTTGATATCAAAATGATATCAACATTTCCTGTTCTTGATATCAAAAAAAATATTCTTGATATCAAAAAGTTCATTCTTGATATCAACAATTATTAAAATTTAAAATGTCATTGTTGATATCAAAAATGACTTTTTTGATATCAAGAATTGTAACAGTTCCGAGGTGAAGTTAGCTAGCATTACTGTTCTCGAAATATATTTTCGTGACATTTTAAGTTTAAAATGGTCAAACGATGTGCATGGGGTACATGCAACTCCGATACTAGGTATCCCGAGAGGCTGGGCGAAGGTGACTATTTTTTTACCCGTTCCAAATCTACATCTCAACCCAGATAAGTGTCTGCTCTGGATTAAGTTATGCGGTAGACCACAACACCAACTATATAAATAAAATCAACAAGGACGTCTACATCTGTTCTAAGATAAGTCAACAACGTATTTGAACGTTATATTTAAAGGTGCTATATGTAAAACAGACAGCCAGCGTTAAAAAATGGGTACTACAGTTCAAATTCAAAATACCTGAGCTGTATCCCTCCGCCCCCTCCTCCCCAGAATCGAAACTAACGTGACGAACAAGATCAGCGCAATCATGACAAGCGAACCGTGTTTTACTACATCTATGGTCATGGAACCGTTTAGAAACATGCAGAGTTTTTTTAGGTTGTGTAGAATCTCTATGATCTCGTTCGTTTGTTGGCTGCTTCCATGGCTGTAGCTCGCTGGGTTTGCGTTTTTACAGGTATGCCTGGCAATCCATTCGTGCTGTCAAAATGGGCAGTTGATAACAACACACAGGCCAAAACATAAACATAAATTCTGTCACTGAACGTACTTTTCCAAAAGAAAAAATACTGATATTAGCATTGTTTTCAGAAAATATAGTATTTCAGCTTAACATATTTCCTTAATATCTGATGAGGCATTGGCGTCATTTTTTGATTTATTACAGTACATGTAATACATATAGCATCTTTAACATCTGTAATAAAACGTAACATTAGCTTAACGTTAGCTTCTAGCTACATTGTACATCATGTCACTTTGTTTCCTGGGAATTCATTGGCCTGTTATGTAGTTTTTGTACTTTGTCAATCGTACATGATTGTTAGCTGTTTTCCAAAAGGCTCTAGTTATACTAACGTTAACTTTTGGAGCTTTACTTTATTAACATATCTGTAAATAACCGAAAAAAACTTGTTACTGTTAACAGATGTTCTTTAGCAGAAGAAAAATCTAGCTATGCTAATACGGAGCTTTAAGCTAGGTTTAGATGAAAAATAAGATAGTAGCAATTACCATAGCATATTTTACAAGTCAAGTTAAATTAATAAATTGAAAGTAATAAGAAATTAATAAATTGAAAGTAAATCACACTTCTTACACTGCAGTGCATGAACAATGCTGATCCTCTATCTTGTTGTCTGAGATGGTGATGGCAATGAGATGCGGTTTTTCACATTTATTTACACTGTGACCTGTACATTTTCGTCTGAAGCGGAAGGTTTTTATCGACCTTCTCAACAATAAAATCATTAATATAACCCTCCAATGCATGGTTAAGTCCCTTTTGATGACTTGGAGATGATATTTTATCTTTTTTTCTCCATAGTACCTGTCACCAAATGTTGATTGTTTGTCAGAGTGAGTGGATGGGGCGTGGCTTAGATTTTTGGATCTAGAAAACGATACTTAATTTTACTAGCATTTCGCACCAGCCTTAGCTCTACAAGTGAATGTTGTAGAAATTCAAAATCAGTCTACATGGGTTTACAGAACCGCATTAATAACTGTGTCATTAGCATATAAATTAAATTAACATTATGCACATGGTAACAAATATCAACCTGTCTCAAGCCTTCTTTAAGTCCAGGTGGCCCAAAGTATGGTCAAAGTGTATAAAAGACAATGATCAGTTTGCACAAGTAATAAAATGCAGAGCTGCACGATAGACTGATCCTAGAGGGTTCAATTCTAATTCTGAAGTGTGTTTAATGAATGTGAAATGGCCAGTCAGTTGACAGAACGCATTTCAATCAATTACCTTTTGAGAGACCTCAAAGTAACTGCAGCCTTTGTGGAGTATTGAAACACTGCTTAGGTATATACTGTATATAAAATAAGAACAGTTCTTTGTTGTTGACAATTATCATTGTTTCAAAGGAATGCTGGTTTGAAAGAGGGAAGTCTGAACCAAACTGAAACATTTGTGCAATTGACCCATATCATATCACTCATTTGGGTTCTATCCAGCTGCTGGGGTTGCTGTTCAGAAGTAGGATAAGTGGTTGACCAGTTCAGCAATGTATGATTTAAAGAGCTTGTCATTTTCAAAATACATAATTTGTTTACAAATGAGGCCGATTTAATTAGCAAGATAGACCCAGAATACACGGTGACCAAACCTTTTATCTCCAAATTTACATAATCTACTACAGTCTGATGATTGGCTAATTCTTTAAACACATAGTACTATCGTTAGTCCCTCCTTTCTCATATCTCCTGTTAATCCTCTAATGCCAGAAAGCTTGAGTTCTTCCAAATCATTCCAGCTCCAGGCTGTTGACCCCCCAACCTCTTTTAGCCTGGTCTTAGTCATTGTTTGACAAATGCACATTCCTTCGACCTCCTCAAAAAACACTGCCTCCATCTGGTTATATTATGCCTTTTACAGCCCTCCATGTGGTTTAGATGTCGCAAATGGCCTTTAGGGTCATCGACTTATCTCCTACATCCTCCCAAGTCTAAACGGACCTGCTTACCTCTCATTCACAGTTTGAACAAGATAAACATAAAATTTATAGCATCAATTTTACAAAATACATGGTCTCATCTTCTTTAGATTAATATGGCCTTTTCAAGAAGAACAACCACATTATGGCAATATAAAAACATTTCAACAGGCATGTCTGAATATTGCAAAACAAAGACACCTTTGTCAGAATACTATTTGAATATTGACTATTACATGGTAACTATCTTACACATTAGTAATGATTACTGTCATTTACCTACATCATCTAAACAAATACCAAGATATTTATAAAAGGGCTCTGCATGGCGGAGTGCTTCACAAGACTGGTCACAGCTTCTTCAAATTTTCCCTGAGGAAAAATGCATTGTGATGCACTGGGGGTTTTAGCCTCCCTTACCTTGGCCATGGCGCACTGAAAACCTTGTAGTTCTGGGCACTTCAGGTTGATCTAAGATATGACAGCGCTGGAGGATAATGGGTTCCTGGTAGCTTCAAGTTTGTGTTCTCAAAACTTTGGCAGTTAATTTGCGTCTTTTTTTGCTCAACACATTTTGTGCAACCCTTTAGACTATTTGCAACAAAACGTTTGATGGTTCTGTGATCACGCTCCAATATCTAAGCAATGTCAAAAGTGCTGCATCCCTCTGAAAGACTTTTTACAATGTTTTACTTTGCTGAGTCAGCTGACTGGGTCAATGGGAATTGGACAATACCAATTGGGAGGGTCGAGGACCTGAGAAAATCACAAAATCAAAAAAGAAAAGATTTACACACCTTGCTACGTCACTCTCCAGCAACTTGTGTGCAGATATAGAAAGTGTGATTTGTATTGCAGAAGTGTAGCTGGTGAATGTGTAATCTTTCTGCATGTGTACTGACTAAAGTCATCTGTGTTGATGGCTTTGCAACATGTGGTTAAGGACCCATGTAAATGGCCTAACCACTCCCTGTGCAGCTGCTCTATATTCTGTATATCCTGGCTGATTAGGGTTTGTTGTGTATTGTTCATTTGTCTTGTTCTGTGTTTGCTGACTTTGTGCATCAAGTATTATTTCCTAGTAAAATCTATTATTTTGGCTCTGAACCTAGTTCTGTCTACTTTTCACAATAGACGTTACAACAGACTATATACCGATTATTTGTAACATCAACTACCACTCACCCTAAACTTAAACATTATCCTAACGCTAACCATTTCCCTAACCCTTAACCTAACCCTAATTCTAAACCTAACCCATTATTATATCTGTTTTTGATAGTGTGTTATAAAAAACTATATAAAAAGCCATTGGCAGGTCAACAAATAGAGTAACACAATGTATATCTGTTCAAAATGGAATTCTCCAGGATTTTTGCAAGAACAGTATACCAACTATTATGTAGCCGCAGCAAATTAACTGTTTTCTGTACTTTAGGAATAATTCCAAATGTTAGTGTAAATAATGTACATTAGAGTTTTAGAAACAATTTAGTGAAACATTTTGGCTCTTATAAAAAATAGTGTTCCTGAGTGATTTCTTTAAATACTGTTAATCAACTTTCACTTGCGGTGTGAAAGGGTGTTTTATAAAAATGATGAACTGCTGCAATGAAGTAGTGGTTGAAAATAATTACAATAGCATGTTTTGAAACTATTGGTTGTGGAGTTTTTTTCTCAGAGAGAGATAGAGGCACTGTTTTTCTGGGTTTTTAAATTTTTCAAGAATTTGACCAGATAGTCATTAAACTTGACAGTGAGTGAACAAAATACATCATTAATACCTTTAGTTCAGTGTAATACCTGTCCAGAGATGTTATGTATTACACGATTAATAATTAATAAAACTGTTTTATGTAGCTTTGTTAAAAACTACACAAAAGAAAATACAACATTTTTATTTTTGTAGTAGTAAATGTTCCGAACTAGCATTTTGGATCCAGGGTTTGAATACATAAAATTAGGTAATCCAAAATATAGATAATATTTTTTGCCAGCAGCATAGAGCCCTGTATTCCACTGCTGGTTTTCTTCTAAAGCTAAGCAGGGTCGGGCCTGGTTAGTGCCTGGATGGGAGACCAGTGCTGCTGGAAGTGGTGTTGGAGGGCCAGTAGCGGGCACTCTTCCCTCTGGTCTAAAGATCATTCCCAATGCCCCAGGGTAGTGATGGGGACATCTGCCCTGTGTAGGGTGCAGTCTTTCGGATGGGACGTGAAATGGGTGTCCTGAATCTCTGTGGTCATTAAAAATCCCATAGCACTTATCGTAAGAGTAGATGTGTTAACCCCGGCGTCATGGCCAAATTCCCAACCAGGCCTCACTTCAATCATGGCCACCTAATAAACCCCTTCCTTCCTAATTGACATATATAACTACTCACCTCTCCACCTGATAACTGATGTGTGGTGAGCGTTCTGGTGCAAAATGGCTGCCGTGCATCACCCAAGTGGGTGCTACACATTGGTGGTGGATGAGGTGGGCTTTCCCCCTCAATATGTAAAGCGCTTTGGGTACCTTGAAATGCGCTATATAAGTTGAATGTATTATTAATATTATTTGCATAGTGAAATAAACATTTCCTAATATCCAACTTACAAGCAATGCATATTTTAGACAAGATAATGTGTATTATATTATCCCTCAATTGTTCCTGTGTTCAATGAAAACATTTAAAAATAACAATCTATAACAATAAAATAATCTGTGTGAAATTTGCCAAGCTCGGGCAAAAGAATGGAAAGTCATATACTCTGATGCAATCTGGTTACTTTCAGATTCCTATTAAATGACATGAGGATGTCTAGTTTTTAGTAACAATCACAAATACTGACAATATATAAGCCTATCAGAGTCTTAGCAGTAAGAATACTCATTTTGTCCAAGTACTCTTCAGACTCCTAACCAGCACCTGGCTGATGCCTGACACTGCCACTATCCATGTTTGTTGGTAACAAGCAAAGCGGGTCCCACACTGCCGAGCACTGTCTTCTCTGCCTTATTATTCACACTCCATTCATGTGTATAGTTAGCTTGAGTCTCTGGAAGGGATGCATTTTTAATGGTAATGAATTGTATGCTCCCCTGTCCTTCAACATGCACTGGGTTATTTATAACAGTTTTTGCCCTTAGCAATCCACTTCACTCAACCTGACTCACAGAAACTTTCAAAGACAGAGGAAAGCGGCCTCGTCTATTTCCAGATTTCATTTGTTCCTCCGTAGTACTGATGTTTTGAAGGAACTGGTTTCCTTCAAAACTGCTAAATTATTCTTAAAGGAGCCATTGGTACGATTCCCACCAAAAAATCAGAAAAATGCTAATTATAATATGAACTGCATTGGGAAAGGGAGATATTTGAAATCTAGTACTTCCCAAATAGTTTGCTATTGTTAGCAGTAGAATTTTGGTCTTGTCATTGTCTACTGGCTTTTCCAAAGAAATTGGAATATAGCTCTGTAGAAAATTCAGAGATATAGACATTGCTTTTTGGTGATGGAGCAATACACTATGGTGTGCTTGGACAAAATAAGTATTTTCATGGATATTATGTGTGTGCCAGATAGAAATATACAAAAATGATGTAAGTACATTATCTGAAATCTGGGAAAAATACTGAAAACTGATGGCTGAGAACAATTGCTGCAATTAGATTCCAATAACTGGTGCTTTCACCGCACATGCACATAACTGCTCTTCCTTACACTTACATTAACTTGTCTCAGTGCTACACTGTGTGTGTTAATTGGAATCCTTTGATAATCATCAATTATGAATATCTATTATAAGCTACTAAACTTGTTATACAATTTTGTTCTGCGCAAAAGTACGGTGACAATTTATATTTAAATATATTATTTAATTTTATTTTAATGAGTCTCCTATACAAAAATATGATAGTTCTATATAGCAATTTTTAATGTAACATTATAAAAAATTGGCAATTCTACGACAGTTTTGAATTACTAAGCAGTGTTAAACAAGGCTGTCCATTGTCCCCATATGTATTTGTTTTGGCTTTTGAAATTAGCTATTAAGATCAGAACAAATATGGACATACAGGGGCTATTAGATGATAGGATGACATTCAAGTTTGTCATTCCACAGAGTACAAAACCATGACAAATAAATCTTGTTTAACCCAGACTGTTTATAAAGTACAAAATGTGTAGTTATCAGTGCAGCTGATAATGGGAAGGAATACAAGATGACTAAGTAAATTTATAGTATGTAAATAGTAATTATTTCACTAAATCTACAGCATGTACATGTATCTTGAGTATATGAACAGTATTTGTACAGTAAAAGAAAAAAACTCTCCATGTGCTGTAGATACATTAAATAGAAATATATAATATAACAATAGAAGAACAGTTCCCATTCAGAAATCCCCCTAATAGGTTGCTGTTACGTGTCCCTTTGTTTACATTCAATTGCCAGGCCAATGTGGGGGAACAGCTGAAAGCCATGCAGAACTCAAACTGGACATGGATGGTGAAGAACCTGAGATAAGAGTTTTGGACAGAATAATTAAATTCAAATTCCAGTGTATGATATAACATTTGAAAGCTCTGAATATGTTCTTTCAAAACAATGTAAATATACTGACTTTGGCGACCATATGTCACGATAGATCACCTACAGTTGTGTTCAAAATAATAGCAGTCCAACATCACTATACAGATCAATGAATGATATCGTAGAAATCATATCTCGAAATGGCAAAAAATGTACTAGTAGGTGAAGTAGAGTAATAGAAAACCAACAGACCCAACAGTTATGACATGCATGCTGTTGATTCTGTGTGATTGAATCATTAATTGAATTATAGTAATAGTGTATAGATCAAGCAGTGAGGTCATTCATTCTGTGAAAAAAACAGGTGTCAAACAGGTGGCCCTTATTCAAGGACGAAGGCATCAAATGTTGTACATGCTGGTTATAGTGCATTTCTCTCTGAAAATCTGAGTGAAATGGGTCGTTCCAGACATTGTTCATAAGAATAGCGTACGCTGATTAAAAATTTGATTGGTGTAACGTCCAGCCCAGGGTGGGCTGTGAAATGGACTTTATTTCTTGTGTGTCCTGTCTCTTGATTTCTTCCTAATGTGTTGTGTTTTGGTTCCCCCTGGTGTCCCTTCTATGCATTGTGTGTGTTATGTTCTTCCGGTTGTGTCTGTTTAGGTGACATCATTGTTATTAGGTTCCCAGGTGCTTTGTGTTAGTCCGCATTTGTTTTAGTATTTAGCCCTTGTGTTTCCTCCTTGCCCCTGTCGATCAATGTTTTTGGTTACGTGTTCCTGTGTTGACTCTATGCTCAGTATTGATTTCCTTCGGTTTTGCCCCTCGAGGCAGTTTTGCTTTTCACGAGTTGTTGGAATAGACATTATTTGGATTATTGGCATTCCTTCGCGCCTGTGTCATTCCTATTGCCATATACTATAGAGATTTGTGACAATTGGAAAGGGAAAAACATACAAAGAGGTGCAGAAAATGATAGGCTGCACAGCTAAAATGATCTTTAATGCTTTAAAATGGCAACAAAAACCAGAGAGACATGAATAGAAAACCACCAATCGAATGGATCGGAAAATGGCCAAAATGGCAAACACTCAACCAATGATCAACACCAGGGTAATCAATGAAGATCTAATGTTATCTGTGAGTACTTTAACAATTTAGAAGACACCCGCCTCATGGGTGGAGTAAGCAGCTTTGGACAGGTATTACACTGAACAAAAGGTATTAACCACTTACGGAGCACTATCCGCCGGCGGGAGATGTTGCCCCCCACCACTCCCAAAAACTGAACTACAATCACTACTACAACAATGCATTTTGTCTACTCAATGTCGAGTGTAATGACTATCTGGTCAAATTCTTGAAAAATGTTAAAACCCAGAAAAACAGTGCCTCTCTCTCCCACAACCAATAGTTTCAAAACATCTTATTTCAAAACATGCTATAAAACATGCTAAATCCAGGAGAATTCCATTTTGAACAGATATTGGTTTAGGCTATTTATAGAGTTGATCACTTAATTTTTCTTAACAATCTGTAAGCTCATGCCCTGGCTTTTTAATAACTTGCTTGTGTTTTTAAAATAATTTTAGCAAAAGACTCAGATTGGTATAATTGTAGGGCTCAAACATGAATTTCCAATAGTTGACAAAAGAGTTCCCCGATAATTAATTTGTGGTCGTTTAAAGTTTAGTTTGTAAATAAATTATCTGTCATTTTATTTGGTTACTCTTTATATGGACACAGCGGCGGCGCCAGACATTTTTCACTGGAGGTGCTAAGGGGGAGCTAGCTCAATGCATGGAGGTGCTGACATGAATTGCATTCATGCGCACTCAGGCGACCTGCACAGCTTTCTTACAACTCAATGACACAAGTGTCTTTTCAATAGGAGAACAACCTAACAACATTTCACAATCTCAAAGTTCTGTGCCTAATTCCCAATGAGACAATCACCATAGGCTACTCTTAAATCTATGAATAAGGGACAGCACAATGAATCTGTTAATATTGCTCTCACACATTTTCTGTCAAATGTCCAGCATTGTTAAAGTCTGTTTTGGGAAGTTCATCAATTATAACCTATGACCAGGTAAAGGGAGTTCATAAATAACCATTGACCATAAGGAATAATTGTTTACTCTTTGTTTTCAATTAATTGATGACTGTTTAGGTGTGAACTCTCTTTACCTGCTCATTTTGGTGTTGATTGGTAGTGCTGCGGAGAAGACACACTCAGGTTGTCAATGTAGACTTGTAAATTCATAGCAGCATATCATGGCTCTATAATATATTCTAAATCTGACATCCTCCGCTGATTGGGAATGAAATCATAGAGCAAATTGTGAAGTTGTAAAAAGAAGTCTGCATTATTATTTCGACATTTTGAACGCCACCTCGACATTGCAGATCAGACAGATCATGAAGAAGCGCGAGCTGGCATTTCCTCCTTGTTGGCAGAGAAACGTTTGGATACCATGCAGCTGACTTTTGTTATACACAATTGTATTGACAAAAAGCTATCAAACTTCTCTATTTATGAGTTTTCAATGTGAAAGGCCATTCGTTTTTAACGCAAATACTCATTATTTCACAAATGTTTCTCACGCATAGTGGGACAGATCCATATATCCGCGCGCTATACTGCTCTCCCTGAGTGAGCGAGCTGCCTGATGAGCGAGATAGTAAAACAATTAGACCTAATTCAAGCGATTTAGGTAAAAAATAGACAAATGATATATGATAATAGATATATTTTTGGTTTTTCCCCTTCACCTGTAAAAGTTGGACAGTTCAGCACTCCTGTCTGTTCTCCGAATGACTCCTTCTCGCAATCATCCATTCCACAAAGACAATTGGGCATTTAATTTATATGCCAGGCATGCAATACAGTTTATTTATAGGAAAATATATTTATTATTGTAAAAAATTGCCTCTGCCTCTCTTTTTGCTATCTGGATATTAGGAGAATGTAGCATGTCGACATATTTTGTGTTACGGAATAGATCCTCAAACAGTGAGTATAGCCTACTGTGAGTTTTAGTGACCGCGCATCAGTTTCATTACGTCCAGTTGCATGCTGGGATGGCAGGGATGGTTAGTTAACGATAAAGATTATGCAAACTTTGCTTACTTGGACTTAGCCGTTTAGAAAAGCGAATGTACATTATCCAGGGAAAATAATGTTGTATGTTTTTATATGAAAATATGGAATCATTTCTAGGGGCTGCTAAAGGGGGTGCCAGGCATATTCTTGGGGGTGCTTTAGCCCCGTCTCGCCCCGGCCTGTCGCCGCCACTGTATGGACAGTCAAAATTACTATCTGTAGATACTTTACAGATATGTATACTATAACACAATATCAAAATAGGATATAATAATGGGTTAGGATTAGAATTAGGGTTAGGTTAAGGCAGGGGTGTCAAACCGGTTCCACATAGGGCCTAGTGTATGCAGGTTTTTGCTTTTACCTTGTACCTGAGGTCACTAATTGGTTAGGATCTCCCCTCACCTGGCAGTCTAGATCTTAATTGGGCTCTGATTGAAAGGAAAGACCAAAAACCAGCATACACTAGGCCCTCCGTGGAACCGTTTTGACACCTGTGGGTTAAGGGTTAGGGAAATGGTTAGCATTAGGATAATGTTTAAGTTTAGGGTGAGTGGTAGTTGATATAACAGATAATCTGTATATAGTCAGTTGTAACATCTGTTGTGAAAAGTAGACAGAACCAGTTTTAAGAGTAAAAATACTAGATTTTACTAGGAAATCATACTTGATACACAAAGTCAGCAAACACGGAACAATACAAATGAACAATACACAACAAAGGGGGGCAGAGCTGCAGAACCAGTTAGAGGGTACGGTGCAGCTGTCAACAACTGAGGTGAACTGGCTCCCTAGCATTGGCATGGCAAGCAGGCCCCCTGACGTTGGTGTGGTGAGCAGGCCCTACTGTATAATCACGGAGGGCAGAGCAACAGGCAATGACTCGGGGATAGAGTCACTTGCACAGGCCCGGGGTGGGGTGGAGCCACTACCACTAATGTGGAGGGTGGAGCTGCAGGCACTTGCGTAGAGGTTGGAGCTGTAGGCTTGGACATGAGCGGCAATGCCTTTGGTACTGGAGAGGAGAAAAGACCATAGGTCCACCATGGCGGAGGGTGGGAGAGCGGCACTAACGAGGGTCCAGCAGTTCTAATAGCATCCCTAACAGTCTGGGTTGCGGGACTGGCATTGAGGGGGACTCTAGTTGGCTAGGGCACCCAGGTGGTGGAGAGGATATGGGAAGCGCCGCTAGCCAACTAGGGTTCATACCCAGGAGTTCAATGTCTGTGTCACCTAATGCTATTTCTATGAATGTGTGTTTTGCAAGAATCGAAACCATATCATGATTTTATATTTATTTATATGAAAGTTATTAATTTGGACACTTGGGTACATCTGGCCACAATCGTGAAGGACACTTACAAAAGTGTAAGGGTCCTCCCTTGGGGGACATGAGTAGAAGTGTTTCCAGGACAATATCTTAATATATGGCTTTTTATTTGCATTTGAAAGATGATTTAGGAAAAAAAACAAAGAAAAACAGGTATATTTTTTCTTTCATCTTGTGCCAAATTCACTGTGTACATTTATTCTAAAAAGATTTTACATTTCCATAAAGGTTAGAGTCTTTCCTTCTCAAAAATATCAACCATACGTTTCTCCTTGCTTTAGGTCCAGTTTAACAAGAGGTTAACTTTGTTTATGTTTTTTAGGCAGAATTTGACAATTAGGGGGCAATCCTTAAGAGATTAAAGGTCATTTTGACAGCTGGACAACAAGATAAGAGGGGGTAACATAGAATTTCCAGACAAGTTGGTGCCTGGTAGGCATAGTTAACGAGTACTAACATTCTTTTCACATTGGAGTGACAGAAAAAACATCCTTTGCAAAATTGGGCCAATAGTATGTCAGGATTATGTTTTAAATGTGAGGTCATTTTCATTATAAAGCCGCAGCCTATCTGTTTGTACGTGAGTTCTTGTCAATCATTGGCCTCCCAAAACAGTTGCTGGGTAAACTGTTATCCCTCATCTCCACCACCATGTAGGATTGTGAAATTCACGGTTCCTCAAGGTTCTAGATGTGTCTCAATTACCCCTCGGCCCCTCTGGAACTCGAACCTTTTGCAAGGTTTTTGCAGGCTGACAGCGTCATTTGGAAGCTCGTGCTGGTAGCCTGGTTGGGTGGTTGTTAAAATAGCCCATTCCGGGATTGGTTGCATGTAGTGATGTCACACTGTCATTATCATGTTTTCCTTTTACTCTGGACAGCCATTGCTTGCAGCGGGACTTTTAAGGGCTTACAAATATATTTCACAATTAAACTAGGGAACTGCATTTGAAAGGATTTAAAACCACAAGAATAATTGTGGATTAAGTTGGAAAACACACTGGTATTTCACATCTATACGTTTGTATACTATAGCTTAGACTGTAAAGTAGTTGTTGAAGAAGCAGACCAAGAATGCCTGACTGAAACCATAATGTGGAATGATTCAACAGAAAATAATTAAATACAATCATCAAACTTGGTACAGTAACGCATATTATTAAAGGAATACTTCACTACTGGACAGATTAATATATAGTTGAAATAGGTCTTTAATGTATTAGAAATGTTATAAAGTTTATAAGTTGGTGCCTTCTGGTTCAAGAAAAGTAAGAAAATGTAGTTTGGGTGAAATTGGATGAAATACAACAACTCCCAGAATGCACTTGCTTCAGTGCTCTACGAAGCCACTCCCAAGCTACGCCTACCGGTTAGAGAGGCAGGAGTAATTTAAATCCAACACCCTTGCCCGGCCTTACACTCCTGTACAATAGGTGGCAGTATATGCACCTTTCAAGTCGTTTGCGATCTGCCATTAAAAACTCACAGAAGAAAACGTAAGTTTCCATTGCGATCTGCCAGATACCATAGAAGAAGAAGAAGAAGTTTCCATTCAAGGAAGAGAAGTATTTTGCAAACAGTTTCTGTGGGCTTACCCACCAACCAACCAAAGTTTTGAAGAGGACACCGATATGAAACCATTGGGTACAGACACATTTGCCTATTTCTGATCACATAGTTACACGTAGTGATATCGTTGTTTGCATTAAAACAGCAAAGTAACGTTAGATATATAATTACTTGTAAGTTGTATACAAGTTGGCTAAATTAGCTGTTAGCTACAGTATTGAGCTTCTGAGTTAGGCCTACCAGTACCACGCGACTGCCTGTTGCTGTATATTTGATGGATATAAGAAGAAGAATACACTACCTTTGTCATAGTGTACTCATGTACAACGAGATTAAAGTAAAATCTTTTTCAGTGTGTTAACATATACATAAAGAAATTTAATGGCAAGGAATAAGTAGTGCAAAACAAGGGTAATACTGTTGGTGCACAGTTCTGAGACGTTATATTACATATATATAAAATAGAAAGGTAAAAATGGATTGTATATAGTTTGAAGTAATGAGCGATCGAATACAGGATGGTGAGCAGTGAAGTAACCCATTTTTTGTTCTTTCGTATTGGCAGTAATCGTTTTGTGTACTGCATAATGGAAAAACGTCTAGCAAAGTCAACTCTTAGTTCAGATTTTATGTTTAATTATATAAAAAATAACATTGTAAGACTAGTAATATAATATTAACACACTGTACATAGCTGTGTATATGGTTCACACTGAATATCCATATTTAAACATTTGTTTTTCTTACTGTTATATACTGCATGTCTGTATTATACTCACTGCTAATATAATATACTACTATATAATATACTGCTACTCAGCCGCGGTCGGTGGATCTTAATTGGGGAGGACGGGCTCGTATTACGCTCAGAACCGGAGTGAATGGAATGTGTGCAAATCAAAAAAACAATTGGTTTTGTTCGTTGC
>JACXGM010017003.1:4961-19985 GCA_016801145.1 Umbra pygmaea
TCTGCCAATGGAACAAGAAAAATAACACAGATTTTCAACGCATATTTACTAAAAACAAGTGTTTTTATCTAATACAAATATAGTTTGTTAAGTAAATATGTCTTATTTTAAGGATGGTTAGATTTTTTGACCTGAATACAAGATAAATATACTTTTTTGCCAATGGAACAAGATTTTTAAGACAGGACTTTTTGCAGTGTGGTTATTTTCGTAAGACAATCGGCTGATTAGTACTATTTACTGCAAAACAGAACGTTAGCCTACAGCATAACAGCTCATATTAGCCAGCTAAACTTTTAGTACCCTGTTAGAAGAAATATGTAATGTTAGTTGGATTGTTATTTCAAAAGCATGAGGAAGCCAGACGAATACGGGAGTGACGCAGGTAAAAATCACTGGTAACCATCAGTGTGGCTTTTCCCAGATAGAAGGCTCTTACGAAGGAAACATGTTTTCAAAGCAACTTTTTTCTTATCTTGTACTAACATGGAAACAAGCTACGTAAAGTCAGTAAATAAATCACTAACACAATGATGAACAAGTAAAAATAGCATTCAAAATAACATGGTTTTACTGAATAATACATTTTTGACATAATAATTATATTTAAAGAAACCTTATTGCTTGACTATATACTCTGCTGTCTCAGATGACGACATATTTTACCCTACGTCGGCCACCGTAGCTTGGCTTTTGTGTTTGCAAAGCGAAGGGTAGGAAGTGACTGGGAGTGACTGGCTGCTTGCAATTCACAAACCATAACACTAGATGTCACTAGAAATTACACACTAAACCTTTAAATAAATATGATCTTTAGTGGGTTTAAAATGTTTGTCGGTAAATTCATCAATCTAGAGATGCAAGTGTTGCTCAAAATGAAACCTAAAGTGACTATGCAAAGAGTGAGCATTAGTTAGCACTGTATGCTAGCAGTCTTTTGTTATGAATATTAGGCTAATTTGAATTTCGTCATTATAAGCTATTACCTAAAACAAGTAGTCTAATTACAAATGTACATTACCATGTAATGTTTAATGCTAAATTTGTTGATTTAATGTTTGAATTGATTGATTTATTTAGGCAGTAAATAATGTTATAGTCAGCTATGCATTTGGAATATGTACAATTCTAATTGCTGTATTTTCTATGTCTGTTTACAGTTTTACAATTTTAAATTTAAACGAGAAAAGATTCATGAAGATTAAAAGCCATGAACCAGCATCTCGCCTGTTCACTGTCTGTCTAGCTGGATAGAGAAAGGACACGTCTAGTGAGGACAGAACAGTAAAAAGCCTTTTTATCAGTATACAACGCCATTCAGAAGCTGCTTACTACAGTCAATAAGACGTCATGTGGCAGCAATTGGACAAGCATCCCCAACGAAAGCCAGGGAGCCACATATTGAAAGTACAAGAGGAGGCACTGGAAACGAGATCCCGGTGCTCTGCTTCTTCAATGCGGTCTACCAGGTCATCTGCAAGCGTAGCAGCGCTCAAAGCGCGAGCCAAAGCTGAGGCTGCACAAGCGCAGTTGGTCTATGCAGAAGAGGAAGCTGAAGTAATGAAACAACAAGCTGAAATGCAGGCTCAGCTACATATTTTAAAGATAAAGAAAGAAGCAGCACCTGCAGCTGCAGAAGCGAAGATACTAGAAGCAGCTACGCAGTGTGAAGAACAACAGCCCTACAGTCAATAACATCTGTGTGACAACCCTGTGGACTCAGAGGAAAAGGTTTAAAATTTCATTGATAGTCAATTATTCTTGCAAAACAACCAAGCACCATCACAGACTCAAATCTCAGTCACGAATCCCTTCTACCAACATCATAACACAGGTGTAGAACCATCACCATCCCCTTATATTACTCCTGTACCCAGGAAAGAAATCCTGCAGCACAGACAACAAAGGCAGTCCATGTGCACGTCAACACCACATCCTAACATATCAGATCCAATTCGCAATCATCAACACCAGCCATTCAGCTCAATGCTCCCAAATCCTCAACAGACATCTACGGTAAATGATATGGCTAAATATTTAATGAGACGTGAACTTGTGTCGGCCACTTTGCAAACCTTCGATGATGATTCACAAAATTATCGTAGCTGGAAATCCTCATTCCTAAATGTCACTAAAGACTTGTCCCTGTCTTCTAAAGAAGAATTAGATCTACTTGTAAAATTGCTTGGACCAAAGTCAAACCAACAAGCTAAAAGAATCAGTGCAGCTCAAGTCAATAATGCCTCTGAAGCCCTAAAAATGATCTGGCAGCGCTTGGAAGAAACGTACGGAGCGCCTGAGGTAATTGAGCATGCACTCTTTCAAAAGGTTGAAAACTTCCCGAAGATTACAGCTAGAGACTCAAGTAAACTAAGGGAGCTAGGAGACCTCTTACTTGAAGTACAACTAGGTAAAACAAAAGGTTATTCACCTGGGCTAGCCTTTCTGGATACAGCTCGGGGTGTTAATCCCATAGTAGAAAAGCTCCGTTACTCCCTACAAGAAAGATGGGTCTCATATGCATCCAAATACAAGGTAGATTACAATGTCACATTTCCACCATTTTCTTCATCTGAAAGATAAAAATATATGCTTCAAATGCTGTGCATCAACCAAACATCAAGCAAAAAACTGTGAGATCAAAGTCACCTGCAAAGAATGTGGGAGTGAAAGACAATACTGTGCTGCATCCTGGCCCACCCCCTCCTAACAGCATCACACCGCCAATAGAGGGGAAACAGCAAGGCGGGGAGACTGAGCCCAGCACACCATCAGTCTCAGCTACGGCAATGTGCACAGAGGTATGTGGCGAACAGTGCAGTTCAACATCTTGTGCTAAAATATGCCTAGCCAAGGTGTATCCATCAGGTCAGAGGGACAAGGCAATAAACCTATATGCTGTAATGGATGAACAAAGTAATCAGTCTCTTGCTCGCTCTGACTTTTTCGACCTCTTCAGTGTTCAAGGAGGCATGGAGGTGTATACATTAAAGACATGCTCAGGTATCATGTAGTTGAGAGGGAGAAAGGCTAAAGGCTTTATTGTCGAGTCTATAGATGGTCACACAAAGGTGCCGCTGCCTCCAATGCTAAAATGTGATATGATCCCAGAGGATCGCTCAGAGATTCCCTCACCTGAAGTCGCCCAACACCACCCACACTTAAAGGCGCTCTCGCACAAGATACATGCCATAGACTCAAATGCATAAATCCTGTTGCTTTTGGGTAGAGACATTTTGAGTTTGCACAAAGTGAGAGAGCAGTGCAATGGTCCCCATAATGCACTTTTCGCCCAGCGCCTAGACCTCGGCTGGGTCATTGTGGGAGATGTCTGTCTGAAAGGGGCACACAGACCAAGATCTGTCGCAACGTACAAAACAAGCATGTTGCTAAACGGGCGCCCATCGTACTTCAGTCCATGTACCAATGTCCTGCAAATAAAAGAAAAATCTGTAAGTCAACCAAAAGACACTAAAATCAGCACAGATACTTACCAGGGACTGCGAACAGACAATATCGGGGACACTATCTTCATCAGGAGGGAGGTTGATGAAAAGTTAGCACCTTCACAACAGGATGCACAATTTCTCACAATAATGCAGAACGAAATGTATCAGGATGAGACAAACAACTGGGTGGCACCCCTTCCCTTTATTACACCCAGACAACGTCTTCCAAATAATCGAGACCAGGCTTTAAAAAGACTCAACACACTAAAACGAAGTCTAAACAAAAGACCTGAGATGAGAGAGCATTTTGTGCAATTCATGCAAAAGGTCATTGACAACAAGCAAGCAGAAGTTGCACCTCCCTTACAGATGAATGAAGAGTGTTGGTATCTTCCCATGTTTGGGGTGGACCACCCACAGAAACCCAAGCAAATCCGTGTGGTTTTTGATTTGAGCGCCAAACATGAGGGCGTAGCACTCAACGACGTCCTTTTAAGCGGCCCAGACCTCAACAACACTTTGCTAGGAGTCCTAAACAGATTCCGCAGAGAGCCCATTGCAATAACAGCAGATGTGGAACAAATGTTTTACTGTTTCACAGTGAGGAAAGACCATCGCAATTTCCTGCGATTTCTCTGGTTTAAAGACAATGACATCACAAAAGAGATGATCGAGTACCGCATGACAGTCCACGTTTTTGGAAATCATCCGTCTCCTTCAGTTGCAATCTACGGGCTCCGAAAAGCGGCTGAAGCCAGTTTGAAGGAATATGGCAAAGACGCAGAGTATTTTGTCATCAGAAACTTTTACGTAGACGACGGTCTAACTTCACTCCCAACTGAATTTGAAGCAATCGCTCTCCTGCAAAAAACACAGAAAATGTTAGCTCAGTCAAATCTGTGTTTACACAAAATTGCCTCAAACAGCAGCAAGGTCATGGAGGCGTTCCCAGCAAATGGCTTAGCAATAGATATTAAAAGCCTTGACTTAGACACTGACCCCTTACCTGTGCAGAGAAGCTTAGGTATCAGCTGGAGTCTCCATTCAGATACTTTCACTTTTCAAGTCTCTAACGGACAAAAACCATTCACCAAACGAGGTGTACTATCCACTGTAAATAGTTTGTTCGACCCCTTAGGGTTTGTTGCGCATGTAACTGTACAAGGAAAAGCGCTCATAAGAGAACTAACCTCTGAACCATGTGACTGGGACGACCCCCTATCGCCAGCCAAAGAAAGAATATGGTCGGTATGGAAAGACTCACTTCTTGAGTTAGAGCACCTACACATTCCCAGACCATATGTACCATTGTCTCTTTCCTCAACACAACAAATAAAGCTTTGTGTTTCCAGTGATGCCTCATCCACAGCAATAGCAGCTGTAGCCTATTTGCGAGTTGTCGATGAGCAGGGACATCACCACACAGGATTTGTCATGGGCAAGGCAAAACTAGCACCAAAACCAGCACACACATTTCCACGGCTGGAGCTATGTGCTGCTGTCCTTGCTACAGAAATGGCAGAGCTCATTTGCCAAGAAATTGACCTGGAGCTTCATGCTGTAAAGTACTACACGGATAGTAAAATTGTACTAGGTTATATCTACAACACCAAGAAGATTTTATGTTTATGTAGCGAACAGAGTTTCAAGAATCAGAAAATCTTCAGTACCAACCCAATGGCATCATGTCTCATCAGAAGCCAACTCTGCAGACATTGCTACTCGCCCAATAGCAGCACTTCTACTGCCACAAACATACTGGTTCACCGGACCCCCATTCTTGTCGAAAGAACTGCCCCAGTGTCCATCTAAAGCAAATACAAACAAGTTCGAGTTAATTGAACCAGAGGATGATACAGAGATTCGCCCAGTAGTGAATGTGTATGCAACTAAAGCCAGCATCGCACCCCTCAGACCACATTGTTTCGAATGATTCTCAACATGGAATCATCTCATACGAGGTATGGCTAAACTCATTACTCTAGCCAGAAACAAGTGCAAAGTTTCAGATCAAAGCACTACAAATCCCAAAACTCAAGCAAAAATTACAGTCATCTCAAGCGTCCAACAATTTGCATTCAAAGAGGACATTAACAAACTGCGTAAAGGGGAACAAATCCCAAAAACAAGCCCCTTGTGGACTCTAAACCCTTTCGTAGACAGATGGACTGTTATGGGTGGGTGGTCGGATGTCCCTAGCCGACCTCCCGTATGAGGAAAAGCATCCTCTGATAATTCCTAAAAAACACCATGTGTTAACTCTGCTTGCGAGACATTACCACCAAAGTGTCACTCACCAAGGTTGTCACCTCACTGAGGGAGCGCTACGATCTAATGGTGTCTGGATAATTGGAGGTAGGAAATTAATCTCAAGTGTAATCTATCAGTGTGTCACTTGTCGTAGGTTTAGGGAACAACCTGTGGAACAAAAAATTGCCAATCTCCCAGAAGATCGGCTCACAATGGTGACCCCGTTCATTAGGGTCGGCTTAGATGTGTTTGGGCCTTGGAGTGTAGTCACTCGCAAAACTAGTTTTTCTTAATAAAGAAATGGACTCATGACAGAGAGAACATTCAAGTAGGGGACATAGTCTTGTTGAAAGATGACCAAGTTAAACGTAATGAATGGCCCATTGGACTCATTACTAAAAGCATCCCAAGTGAAGACAAGAGGATCAGAAAAGTGGAAGTAAAAGTTGTGAAGCAAGGGTCTTCTCGTGTCTACTTGCGCCCAGTGACTCAACTTATTCTCCTGCTTCACAAGAGTAGTGATACAAGGGATGAAAATGTGTAAATAGTGGTATGAAAGTCTTTATACCAGGCAGGGAGTGTTATGGTTCAGTTTAATTGTAACCTAAGATTTATTTGATTATATGTTAAGCTTTAAGCGCCCTCTTGTGGCGAGGACTGTTTATAGTAACTTTCTTAACACTTACTTGTGTTGAGTTCAGTTCATTGTAAAGTGTCATGGCGGAAGAGTGGCTTGTACAGTGAAGTTGTGTCCCGCATAAGGCTGTAAGTTGCTATTATTTGTTATATAAAAATGATCTTTAGTGGGTTTAAAATGTTTGTCGGTAAATTCATCAATCTAGAGATGCAAGTGTTGCTCAAAATGAAACCTAAAGTGACTATGCAAAGAGTGAGCATTAGTTAGCACTGTATGCTAGCAGTCTTTTGTTATGATTATTAGGCTAATTTGAATTTCGTCATTATGAGCTATTACCTAAAACAAGTAGTCTAATTACAAATGTACATTACCATGTAATGTTTAATGCTAAATTTGTTGATTTAATTTGAATTGATTGCTTTATTTAGGCAGTAAATAATGTTATAGTCAGCTATGCATTTGAAATATGTACAATTCTAATTGCTGTATTTTCTATGTCTGTTTACAGTTTTACAATTTTAAATTTAAACGAGAAAAGATTCATGAAGATTAAAAGCCATGCACCAGCATCTCGCCTGTTCACTGTCTGTCTAGCTGGATAGAGAAAGGACACGTCTAGTGAGGACAGAACACCTCATACAAAATATAGGCTACCAGTTGGTCAAATACTTAAGACTACAACTAAACTGCAGTACAGCAGTTAGTAAAATACTGTAGTATTTGTACTAGCCTATCTAATAACCGAGAATGAATACTAAATTAATAGTTGTATTATTTATAGCCTGTTAATGACAGCACCTGTATAATATACATGGAAGTCTGCCCGTATTCATAACGTTTCGTTTCCAGACAAGATTGCACAATGTGGCTTTTGATGGATGTAGCCTATATAAATGTTCAGAAACAAAATTCAAAGAAACATGCTTGCAATGCAAAACTGCACAGATGTTGGCTTGACTGCGTTAACCATATGTCGTCACTAAAGTAGCAGGCTGATTGAATGTTCACAGTAAGGTCTGTATCACATAAACATTTGAATTGGATAAAAAATGCATCACTAAAGCAAACTGGCTAACGAATGCCATTTAAATTAAATGAAACTGTACATAAGTGTTCAGACCTTGTTATAAACGATCTAAATGATCTGTTTTATAGGAACTACTTGATTTGTGGCGTACTAACATGGCAACAGTTTAAGGAGTGGTGGGGGGTACGTTAATGTTTCACGATAACCGCACGCCTCGTGACCATTTTCTTTAGCTAAAAATACTAATTAAAACTTTAATTTTCACAAATTAAATGTTGCCAACCATTTTATAAGCGCATTAACACACTCCAGACTGTGCGTAGCCAGGGAATAACCGCACACCTCCGCAGAAGGCTTTCAGCCTCGTGGCTTTCTACACTGTTGAGGTGTGCGGTTATTCTCTGGCAACGCACAGTCTGTCGTGTGTTAATGCTTACATATGTATGACAGAGTGTTAAGTGTCTCAATGAGCTCAGATAGGTCCCTGAGCCCCAACTTTGCCATTGAAACAGTTTCAGAGTTTCATATTTCTAGACATTTGTTCAACCAAAGAGGTGTAATTGTAACGGCCAGACACACAGACCAAACGAGACTCCGTCTAAATGCAGAGCATTAATTTAATTATGTCCACAAAAGCACAGAGCGAGTTCAGACAGCCAGAGGTTGATACACAGAAGAGGCAGTAAGGTACAAAACCAGAATCCGGGAATCGTTGTAGTAGACAGGCAGAAATTGGCACACGGAAAAACAGGGGCAAAGGTACAGTAACAAAATCCAGAGACGTGATCAAGCAAGCTAGCAAACAGATCAAAACCAGGTGGTCCAATATGCAAGTAAACAGGCTCAATAAGAATGCTCAAAATACAATCAATACCTCACAAAGCTCTGAAGGAAATGGCAGGGTTATATACGACTGTAAACAGGTGCCTAGAATTCAGCGGTAGCGCAGCTGGAGTCACGGTAACCCGGGATTTCCACTAACTGCGGAACGGCTGCAGATCGGCTCCGCTAAATGTCGGCTCCGTGCTCCGCCATCATTCAATACCCACCAGGTCCGTATTGGTTGCGGAACGGCTGACAGTGACTATACGAGGACCCTCGCGAATTCACGTATGATCGCGCGATATAACAGCATATATACTATACTGAGTTGCTGCGGAGCTCTCCGGCATCCAGCAGAAATAGAAGCTCTGCGTATCTGCTCCGCAGGGCTGCGGATCGCCGGAGCTGGGACGGAGTCGGAACGCAGCCGTTCCGCAGTCAGTGAAAATACAAACATTGACTTTCATGGAAACCTATTGACTCCGCCGCCGTTCCGGAGCGGATCCGCAGCCGTTCCGCAGTTGGTGGAAATTGCCGGTAATAGTGAGGCTAAGGGTGACATGTTGCGGCTGTCTGAGGTACTGCGGGCCGAGGACGTCACAGTAATCAGCAATAATCTTGACCATTCAATTGGTCCACCTGGATGGTTACAGCAGGGTGCATACCTCTTATATCAGCATAAGTTGTGACAACCCAATCAATTTAAAAAATTGCAGAGGGCTGGGGTTTTTGCATTTAAATATAAGGAGCTTACAATCTAAAATTATTTTCATTGAGTCCTTGAAGTTTCAGTCCACCCCAGATTTTTTGGTTTGGTTAGAAAAGTGGCTTACAAATAATATTGATGATGCGGATGTGCATTAGATAGGTACAATTGTTTCAGTGCAGATACCGGTAGGTTGAATCGAGGCAGTAGTGTTGCCATCTATACCCGTAGTCACTTCTCTGTCTCTTTGATCAAATCTGTCTCAATCCAAAATCATTAGAATTGTTGGCAGTATTAACTTGGGCAAAAATTGTAATATTACAATTATTGGTGTATATCGTCCACCCTTCTCAGCCAAAAATGTCTTGCTAAATCAATTAACTGATCTATTAGCCACATTTACAATTCTTGGTCATTTTAATTTAGACTGGGAATCTCATGAAGCAAATGGTATAAAGCAGTTTTGTGACAAGTTAAATCTAACACAATTAAATATTAAACCTACTCAGCCTAATCTAAAAGAGCAGAGAAACTCCACATTAATTGATTATATTTTGACAAACGCTCCAGGAAAATTTTTGGCAAGTGGTGTTTTTTCATTAGATGTAGAGTAAGTGACCACTGCCCAATACTGCGTGTGAGAGATGCCAGAATTCCCAAGGCTAATCCCCTTATTATAACTAAATGAAATTTTAGGAATTTTAATGAGCTAGTTTTCCTAAAGGATCTTAGTAATTGTGATTTTTATGGAATTTTTGCCATAACAGAATTTGAACTTGCCCTAGAGCAATTCATCAATGTTTTTAACTCTGTTGCAAACAGGCATGCTCCTTATAAGAGGATAAGGGTGCGTAATAGATCAAATCCATGGTTTGGCCCTGGAATGTCGGATATATTCCTCGAAACAAACAAGGCATGGGTCAAAGTGTAATGAACAGACCAGGACCAGTTTTCCACAATAATAATAATAATTTATTTAGTTCTGAGCTGTAGACGGTATAGGGGCAAATCCGTGGGCAAGAACAGGGACAGGCAGGTTTCCGTATAGACTAGAGGGTTATCAGGCTAGGCAGGGTTCTGTTCACAGGGCAGGTTGTCAGTTCAGGCAAAGGTCGGTACACACACAGGTTAGTCGGATCGGGCAAAGGTTCGGTACACGCTGGAGACAACAGGAGATCAAAGGCACAAAAGGGTAATCCAAAAAAGCAGAAGAAACGGTAATAACAAAATAGGTCAGACCAGGAATTCAAAATTAGAAATAGCGCTCAGTGTGATGTCCACTTACAATCAATACCTCACAATGGTTGTGAGGAGGCAGGAGGTTTAAATACATACAGGGAAGAAGCGCAGGTGATCAGAATTTCGGTGATTGCGATCTAACTGTGATGCTGCGTTCATGACGGATGGGTTCCTGGGTGCTATTGGTGACAGATGAGTCTGTGTAGAACGGTGTGGTCCTTGGCAACGAAAAAAAAAAAAGCTAGGTTTACTGACCTTGACACCGACTGGCAGTTATTTAGGCTTCTAAGAAACCAATGTGTGAAATTGCTCAGGAAAACAAAGTCTGATTATTTTGTCAAAGCATTGTCTGATTGCAATGCAAATCTGGTTAAATTTTGTAAAGTTTTTAAATCATTGAAAGGTAGTTCATTTTCCCTACCTCATGAAATTAATCAGGTTTCTGGCCCTGGTAAGTCACTGGTAAGTTAGATATTATGAATACTTTCAATGAACATTTTATCTTGGCAGGCTCTATATTTGAAAATGCTTCTCATTCATTCCAACCTCAAAATAGCCTGGATATCCTTGAATCCTTGAATAATTCTCAGAACATTACTGATATTGTTAAATGGGGGTTCCCCTTTAGGAAGCTCTCTGTTGCGGAAGTTTGTGAAGCCTTGCTTGCCCTGGAGTCAGGAAAAGCTGTGGGGGCTGATCATTTAGATCCTAATTTATATAGTTGGTGTAGTTACACATTTTTTTATTTACCTTTGTCCACGGGAATGATTCCCAAAGTATGGAAATGTACGCAGTTGCTGCCTCTTCATAAGGGTGGAGATAGCGCTAATCTCGATAATTACAGACCCATTTCATTGCTTCCCCGTTTAGTAAAGAGTAGGGAGAAATTAGTAAATATGCAGTTTTGATCCTATTTAGCTGAGAAAAATATCCTAAACAAAAATCAGTCTGGGTTCAGAACTGGACATAGCACCATTGCAGCAACCACACTAGTATTAAATGATGTTTTTAATGCTTTTGATGCTAATATGTGCTGTGCTGCAATGTATATTGACCTGTTCAAGGCCTTTAATACTGTAGA
Organism: Umbra pygmaea; assembly: GCA_016801145.1. Taxonomy (NCBI): domain Eukaryota; kingdom Metazoa; phylum Chordata; class Actinopteri; order Esociformes; family Umbridae; genus Umbra; species Umbra pygmaea. The sequence continues at coordinate 16,173 of JACXGM010017003.1, forward strand.
CCATGATATTTTGCTAAGTAAATTGTCCTCAATAGGTTTAACTTCCTTGATTATGGAGATTACACCAGTGCTGCAGATGTGACCCTGAGATCTCTTGACCTGGTTTACCACAGTGCTCTGTGTTTTATCACTTCAGACAAGTTAACACTAATAGTTGTTTTCTTTACCAAATATTCAGATGGACCTCGTTAAAAACACGTATACTATTGCACCTCTCCCTGTTTGTTAAAAAGCCCTTCTACACAGGCTCCCTAACTACCTATCTTCTCTTCTGGAGTTCAGAGTCTCTAATTATAAACACAAGATCACAGGGCTGGTTGACATTAGAGACTTCCTTTGTAAAGCTTGTTATATCTGTGTTTAAGTGCCTTGCTCCTTAGAATATATGTGGAGCAATATTCAGAAGGTTCTTCGTTTGGATGTATTACTTCCACTAAGTCAATCCACTCTTTTGGATAAGGACTTTTACAATGACAAATGTTTGTTTTAATTGACTATGTATTCTAGATATATGTCCCTTAATATTTATATCTATATACTTGTATTAATGCCATTTTTTATGTTCTCAATGTGGTTTTCCCTGGTTAAATAAAATAAAGGGGATTGTTTGTAGAATTGAAAAAATAATGAATTTATTCCATTTTTCAGAGCATCTCTGAACACACAACACATCAAACCTTGAAGCAGATGGGCTACAGAAGCAGTAGACCACACCGGGTGTCACTGCTGTCAGCTAAGAACAGGAAACTGCAGCTACAATATGCACAGGCTCACTATAATTGGACAATAGAAGATTGGACTTTTTTTTGCCTTGTCTGATGAGTCTCAATTTCTGCTGCAACCTTCAGATGGTAGGGTCAGAATTTGCCGTAAACAACATCAAAGCATGGATCCATCCTGCCTTGTATCAGCGGATCAGGCTGGTGGTGATGGTGTTAGGGTGTGGGGGATATTTTCTTGGCAAACGTTTGGCACCTTAATACCAACTAAGCATTGTTTAAATGCCATTGCCTTACCTGAGTGTTGTTGCTGACCATATCCATCCCTTTATGACCACAGTGTACCAATCTTCTAATGGAAAATTCCAGCAGGATAACATGCCATGTCACAAAGCTCATATCATCTCACATCACAATATGTTCAATGTACTAAAGTGTTCTCCACAGTCACCAGATCTCAACCTAATCAAGCACCGTTGGGATGTGGTGGAACGGGAGATTCGCACCATAAATGTGCAGCAGACAACTCTGCAGCAACTGTGTGATGCAATAATGTCAATATGGACCAAAATCTCTGAGGAATTCTTTCAGCACCTTGTTGAATCCATGCCACTAAGAATGAAGGCAGTTCGGAAGGCAAAAGCGGGTCTGACCAGGTATCAGCAAAGCATACCTAATGAAGGTGATTGTATATTGACAAATAAGCCCTGCCACCCCCCTCCATACCACCTCTGAATGAACTGAAGGTGGTAAACTGCAGCCCTACTCACCAGGTGAACCAGACCCTGCCCCCCCTCCTCCTCAAGCAAGTATAAAACACTTTGAGGCACCCAATGATACTTGTCCCCAAAAAAATGTACATTGCTAGCCTGTAACTTAGCCAGGAGACCAGACGGTGGTTCTAAACATGCCAACCGATGCCACAGCGACAAAGCGACCACATTATTAATTATGATTGTGCATCCCCTATATGACATTCTTGGTAACAGCAATCTCCACCTCTGCAGTCTCCCCTCCACCATCTCAACCACCCCCTCCCAGTTCCTTTGCATCATCCCCTAAGAATTCCCCAAGATTCTTTAAACCCTCCCTCGACCATGTCAGCCTTCCTGGCAAATTCATACCCCCCCGCCCATTCTCCAAACTGCAATGCACAACTCTTCCCCCAATTCACCTTTGAAGAAGATATACACCCTAAATTAGTTACAATGACATTTCATCAATTTCATCCTGATTTTTCACAAAAACGAGGATGTCATCAGCATAGGCTGAGAGTCGAATAACAGATATCCCAGCTGACAGATAAATGCCCTCCAGTCGAGACCTAATGCTATTCAGAAACGGTTCAATTGCAATGGAATACAACATACCCAATAACGAGCACCCCTGTCTTATCCCCATCCCCACCCTGAAATGTGCTGTCAAGCCACCGTTAACTTTCAATAAACTTTCTATATCACTATAGAGCACCCTGATCATGGCAATAAAACCAGGGCAGAAACCAAACGCCTCAAAAGTGCGCCAAAAATACTGATGTTCAATCTGATCTAAAGCCTTTTCCTGGTCTATAGAAATCAAACCAGCATCCAAGCCAGTAGCCCTGGAGACATCCAATAAATCCAGAATAAGAGATTATCTCCTATCAGTCTGCCAGGAACGCAGTAGGACTGGTTCGTATGCATGATCCGCCCTATCACCACACTCATACCATGTGTAAAGAGCACATAGCTCATATTATGAGGTGAAATTATTATTTTTGTTATAGCTACTGTAAGAAGGAGACATCTGCTACATTCCTGAGTATCTAAGCTTTCTGTAGATATATGACATGTGCATATGTCATACATTCAGAGCTGTCTACTGACACCACTGCACACAGCTCACTCATTAGGGCTGACTCCTTTCACCTGTTCCTATCTTTATTCCAGATATAAGGAGCCCGGCCAGTGAGGGGGCTGTGGGTGGTTTTCCTGATATCGAGAGAAGAGAGAGGGATCTGTTATGCCTCTCGTATTATTTGGTTTTCTCATTATTATTCTCAGTGTATTAAGCGGTTGTGTGTTTATTCCCGCTTTGTGTATTTCTAAGGCACTACTTGCTGGAAGTTAAAGAAACGTGATTGAGCCTGCATTTGCCTCCATAGTCTGTGTAATTGTGACAATATATAACCAAAATATATTGTAATTGTGAACTGTGATTGAATTAAAAAAAATATTTTTTGGGGGGAAAATATCCCGCCAGCGGGATACTGAGACCCGAGAGGTTAACTGGTAGTGAATTATCCACCACCTTTTCAGCTAGCCGGGTAGCGGTCCCCTTGCCACCAGTCCAGTTAGTAAGGCAGCTTAGCCAGCTAGCGGCTCACTTACCACCAGTCCCATTAGCCAGGCAGCCTAGCCAGCTAGTGGCTCTCTTAACATCTGTCCCGCTAGCTAGGCAGCATAACCTGCTAGTCACCCTCCAGGTTCCAGTTCTACTAGCAGGAGAGCTAAACCAGCTAATGTTGCTCCTGGAGCTGCCCCTGCAGACGTGCTCATCAATCCTGTGGCCACTACATCCCCAGCCATGGCTGCCCTCTCTGTAGCACACTCCGCGACAGCCGGCCCAGGCTCGTCCTCACCTGGCAACACCCCAGGATACAACACTTCAATGGACCAGGAGTCTAATCTCGCTCCTACCCAGTAGGCAACACGCAAGCGGGCCACCGGCGGCACGCCTGCTTTTTGCCACCGCGGCCGCTGAGCTTTTTTGCAAAGCGGCGCGCCGGCGGCAAGCCGCCTTTTTGCCACGGTCGCCCCACCGGTGGGCCGCTTTTAATAAACAATACCCTGATCAGCGGCGCACCCGCGGCGCACCCGCGGCAAGCCGCTTTTTTGCACAGAACCCAGCTGGATAATACCCCAGGTATTAGGCTTTTTAATATTAATAAATAATATAATCAGATTTCACTTGCATCACAAATGACAACGCATTTAATTAAATCCTTACATTTTATTTTTCAAATAGTGCAAGGGCAAGATGAAGTTGAAAAAAACTGTGCATTATTCAGCAACATACAAATATACATGTACAAGTGTATTTAATTAAATCTTAA
>JACXGM010017004.1:0-20054 GCA_016801145.1 Umbra pygmaea
CCTTCTGTTTAAACATAGGATGAGCCTTGTCTATACACAATATACAGCCTTCTGTTTAAACATAGGATGAGCCTTGTCTATACACACTATACAGCCTTCTGTTTTAGCATGGTCATTTGTGTCTGTTGTCCATTTATTGACTTCCCATTCCTCTTCCTGTGTTGTAAAATATGTTTCCCTGCTAACTGGTGATTTGTAAATCTTGTAAATAAGCGTTTTCACTGGAATTATGTTTTACTTGTGAGTAAATGCTGTGATTAGTATCCTGAATTGAACTCTTAGTGTCTGTCTTGAAGTTGTTTCCCTTATAGGTTTGTTTGTTTAGAGTTGCATGTGTACTGGCATTTCAGGACCACAGAGAGAAATAGCATGGATATAAAACTATTTTTGTATAAAACACACCGTAACTAATTATTTTTTTTCATAGCATGTCTCGCTTTACAGTGTATAGTTTTTGCTGTGTCATGTTTCTCCAGTCAAGGTCTCCATTGCAAATGAGAATCAGCTCTCAATCTGCTTGCCTGTTGCAATTCAGGTGAAATTTAAAAATGTTATACTGTACCTGTTAAATTTAAATATAAAGGTGCAGGTAGCTGGCTCTGTTGAATGAAATCTGCTTTAAGTTTGCAGCTATTGGTAGACCATAAGGTTACATTGATTACTAAGTATTGAGTTATTTCATTTGCAAAAACAACACACTTCCAAAATAATAACTACACACCTCCATTAGATATTCACACCTCAATTAGATATTTCATGCATAATGGTGTCATGAGTGAAATAAGTGTTAATGTGTCACGTTCCAAGATAAGGAGGCAGGCGCATCTTCTCTGAACATAAATTTATTTCCAAACCACAAGGAAGAACTGGACAGGAACAAAGAACCACACAGGACTCACAAACACTCAGAACTAAATACCATACTAACGAGGGAAGGAGGTGCATGTGTGGACTAAACAACAGAACTGATAAACAACAGAGCTGACAAAAACATGTGACGGATCATGTGATACAAAGAGCGGGAAACAAAACCAAAACAAAACACATAGGGGAGAAAACACCCTCTAGTGACACAGAACAAGGACAGAGTCTACTAGCATTGTGACATAACCCCCCACCTAAGGAGCGACACCCGGCGCGACCACTCCACCAATAAACAATGAAACACAAAGACATGCACACAAAGACACGAGAGGTGGAGGGCAAGGGAGGGTAGCGGGGCCCAGGCAAACGGGGACACAGGGGCCGGCCGGGCGGCAGGGAACACAGGGGCCGGCCTTGTGGCAGGGAACACAGGGGCCGGCCGGGCGGCAGGTAACACAGGAGGCAGCCGGGCGGCAGGGAACACAGGAAGCGGCCGGGCGGCAGGGAACACAGGAGGCAGACGGGCGGCAGGGAACACAGGAGGCGGCCGGGCGGCAGCTGAGCAGGGGGTCCGGAGGTCCCGTGGCCTCAGTGACGGGGTTCCGGATGGCGACGTCAGCGACAGGGGTCCGGACGGCGGCGTCAGCGACGGGGGTCCAGACGGCGGCGTCAGCGACGGGGGTCCGGACCACAGGGGTTCTGGGAGGTCAGGTGGCAGCAGATCAGGGAGCTCCAAATCCTCCATCGCCGGGACATCTTCAAACTCCGGCGGTGGAGGCAGGATCAGCTCCTCCAGCTCCAAGCATTAAACAAAACCAAAACAAAACACGAGGACGCGCTCGGTAATCGGAAGGCTCCAGGCTTTGATCTCAGAAGCGGCAGAAAGGTGATGTCTCTTCAAGGGGCATGGCGTCCTCGTGGGGTTCCACGGCGGGGGAGTTGGCGGCGGCGGAGATGGCGGCCGAAGAGTTGGCGGAGATAATAGAGATGGATAGGCTGGCACTGGAAAGGCAGACCAGGTAGAATGCCATGCTGGTGGCGGGTCGCGACGGCCTTACCGGGGGTGAGGTCGGCATGGAAGGGAGCTCGGATGGGAGTGTGAGTTTAGCTGGAGTGGCGGTAGGGTTTGAGGAAGCACGGTATGTAAAAAGGAAAAAGAAGCGGGCACGGAAGAAAGAGCGCGTTGAGAGTAGTTCGGGAGAGGGTGAAGGGCCGGCACTTGGTGGTGGGGAGCTGGTGTATAAGGTGATTGTGGAGTTTTTGGCCCAGACGGGAAAGCTGTTACACCCGATGTCACTCACTAAGGCAATTAGGGAACAGGTTGGGAAGGTGGTGGATGCTAGGTGTTTGAGTGGGGGTAGAGTGCTTATTGTGGTGGGTAGCGGGGCTCAGAGGGATAGGCTGCTGAAGCTGGAGGTGCTGAATGGGGGTAAGGTGAAGTGTATGGTGCCTGGGAGTGCGGTGAAGGTGAGAGGGGTGATCACGGGTGTTCCGGGGGATATTTGTATGGAGGAGTTAAGAGCGGTGGTGTCGGGAGGGGTTGTGGTGGGAGCGAGACGGTTGGGCAGTAGGGCACTGGGGTTAGATAAGGTGAGTCCTACGGTGTTGTTGGAGTTTGGTGGGCCATTGCCGAGTAGGGTGTACTTAGGGTGTCTTAGTTTTTTTGTGAGGGAATATGTGCCACCGCCGCTGAGGTGTTTTAACTGTCAGCGTATGGGGCATGTGGCGGCGGTGTGCAGGGGGCTGGGTAGGTGTGGTAGGTGTGCCGGTGCGCATGAGTATGGTAAGTGTGGGGTAGGGGCCGTGGTGAGGTGTTGTAATTGTGGTGGGGAGCACAGTGCTGCATTTGGGGGGTGTGTGGTTCAGCAGAAGGCAGCGGAGGCACAGCGGGTCAAAATGGTAGATGGGGTCACGTATGCGGAAGCGGTGCGGAGAGTGGGGGGACTTGGGGTTGGTGTGCAGGTGGCGGAGGAGAGGGCTGTAGGCCCGCTGTTGGAGGATGGTGTGTGTGGTCGTAGTGTGGTGTTGTCGGAGAAGTGTAAGCATGAGTGTGTGGTGGGTAAGAATTCATTGGTGGTGGGAAGAGTTGAGTTTTTGGCGTTTTGTGTATTGTGGTAAATGTGAGTAGCCAGGTTAAGGGACGGAATGCGAGGATTGATGTTGTGGTAGGTGCTGCTAGGGCTTTTATGGGTGTCACTGATGTCACGGGGGAAATGGTGCACGAGTTGATGAAGGGGACGGGGGAGGGTAGGTAGTGGGGGGGGGGGGTTATTTTCTAGGGTGGTGGAGTGGTGGGGTGGTGTTGACTTGGGTGGGCCGTGTCCGGCCTCACTCTCCGGTACTGTTGGTGGCGGTGTATGCACCTTGCGTTGGTTGCGATCCGCCATAAAACCCACAGAAGAAGAAAAACTAAACAAAACACAGGGGAGAAAACACTCTGTAGTGACACAGAACAAGGACAGAGTCTACAGACATTGTGACATAATGGCAGTTTCACTGGTTGGTACACCTGGTCTGAGTGTACTCAAAAACTTGCCCGAAAGGCAGGAGCCACACTTAACAATCCAAGGCCTAGGAAGGAAATGAGACTTCATATGGATCCAACTGTGTTGGTCTTGGTCCACTCCTGTTCCCATTACTCTACCATGCCTATCCTGAGATCAATAGGAGGTGATCGTCCATGTATTTGTGTTGCTGGCTTTGTCACATATTCCCGGAGGATATGAGACTATATTTGGATAAAACAAAACCTTGTGAACAATTATCCATAGCAAGTTAGTTGGTGCTTTGAATAGTTTTTGAGTTATAGTGTAATTTGCATATGCAATCTCAGCCTATACTGATGGGAGATACTGTAGCAGAGGTGGCAAAAGTAAAAGTACTCGGCTGAGTTCACCCGTTTTGGGAATTCCCTAAATAAAACAATTGACAAGGTAATGGGAGTTTATTACTACCTATTCACAACAATTATTCTTTGTTTTACTCTTTGAATAAATTTTAATGGATCACTGATTAGTTATGAACTGTCTGTACCGGTCATTTTGGTCTCAAATAGGAACTTCCCAAAACTTGCTGCGCTCAGAAAAGCACACCTTTACTTGTACTGCCACCTCTGATAGCTAGTGGGTCCATGTTTGTGTTGCTAAAATGTGTCTATTTCTGGATGAAACAGACTCTAGTGAATGTTTTTCAAATGTAATATTTTTTTTCATATGAGACACTGAAAATATATTTAATTAAATTATGTGTAGTGTATTTTTTACGTTTGTAATTAAAAAGTAACACATATTAAATATTTGTTGCTATCAAATACTCTACACAATAAAATTAGGTTTGGTTACAATACAGTAGCTTTACAACGCATTAACAATGATTATTGCAATGCGTTACAACGAGCGTTTATTCTGAAAAATAAAATCCGAGTTCGTGTAGTGCTGCCAAAGAACGGTTATTTTTAGAGCTAGGAAATTATGGCCAATCGGATCGATCCTGAACATCCTTCTTAATTACGTATAAGTTCTGCGACGTTTTTCAGCAGCATGCGACAGATTGTCATCTAGATTTTAAAAACTAAGAAGATAGCAAACAAAAGTATATTTACAGTGGACGGTTAGTAGTCGAGTGGCAGGACTTATAAAAATAGTTAGGGAGTCAAACAGAGGTTTTCAATTCGCTATTTACGCCGCTCCGGTTTCTTCTCGTTGGGGGTGAAAATGACGAATTGACGCTTCAGGTTAATACATTTTGTTGGATATCTAACTCCAAGCCCCATATCTAAGGCTCAACAATGCTAGAAAATAGTAACAGGTCTATTAACCATTAAGGACCTCGTATAACCATGACGACAGCTATACTATCAGCACTGGGTGTCCTCACCAAACCTCTCGGAGGTGAGTAAATATTTAGTGTGATTTTAACGTATATTCTGTTAGCTTGTAGAGACATTCATCATCAATCTAGGTAGCTACAGTACAGTTAATCCATAGCAAAAACTAATAAAAAAACTACAGCTAAATGAAATGGACATTTAATTTGATCAGTTAGAGAACTGTACTACATAGACAGCTTGGAAAATAAACTACCTCAATCAATGGGCTCTGACAAAACTTACATGGACAAGTTACTTCATGTTGAATCCTGTCTGGCTGTATGATTGTGCCAATTGACCCTGTGCATCCCTTGCAGAGGCCATTGTGTGTGGTATTGAACAAACTGAACAGGGGGCACTAATGGCTGCACTTCAAGCCAACCAGGCCCTGCTGGAGGACCGCCTGAAGGAGAAGAGTCTGGAAGAGGTGCGCTGCCTACGGGAGGAGGTGAAGGCTGGACTGCCCTGGATATGTGTGGACACAGTGGACGTCACATGGAGCTATATTCAGGAGTGCCTCCTCATGCTCCTCAGCCTAGCCCGTCACCTTACTCTCCAGCTGGAGTCCTTTAACCACCAAGTCCACGGTCGTGATATGGCCAGTCTGCAGACCCCCGAGATGGCCCCCCCTCTGCCTCCTGATGTGCTGAGCGTGACCCAACAGAGGACACTAAGTACGGCTCTTCAGTTTGTTGTTTCTATTGGCCTCTGCCCCTACCTGGCCACAGGGGTGGGGGTGCCTCTGGGCCGCAGATCCAAGTTTGGGACATTGGTGGAGGAGTTGGTGCGTCACGATGTGGCCCCTGTCTCTGAGCGACGTCTCCTGACCACAACCAAGGTTTTGCTGGATCTGTCTGTGTTGTCGTCCCTGGCCACCGTGATTTACACTCGCCACCTGGGGGATGTCATGGCTGCACTGTGCCAGCTAGGGTACCGCCCACACCACCATGAGAAAGACAACGCTAAGGAGGAGAAGGTGTATTCACTTTTCAGGCATCATGATGTTAAATATCAATGCTATTATTTCTTTACATAATGGATAGTCAGTTTATTTCTCAAAAGTAGATAGAAATAAATGCCTTTGGATTTGCCCATTTGCCATTAGAAGTCAGTTTAGTAACTTGTTATTGGTTATATTGACCATGATAGCCAGCAACACTCTTACTTAACATATGTTAACCCCAGTGTCCTGGCTACATTTCCAATCTGGCCATCATACCGTCATGGCAACCAAATCATCCGCAGCTTCACTCCTCAGGCCGTTGCTGTGAATAACAAAACCTTTTCAGTTTACTTGCCTGGTAAAATAAAGGTAAAACAGACAATTTCTTTGTCACAACACCCTTTTGCTCCTTGATACCTTGAGTATTCTGGAACAAGCAGGATGAGATGTTTTTGCATTGTCAGCAAGTTTAATATGGTTATGCTTGTGATACTGAAGGAGCTCAGCAATGAGGAACGCATGAAATGCAGGGTGGACCTTCAGAGTCTGCTGGGAAAAGTGTACCAGCCACTTGTCATCAAAGAGTTGCTTATTCTCCAAGGAGGTCCCAAACAGGTAGAGTGAACACAATTTATTGTCTGTAAATGTGTGCATGGTGCTGGGACTTGTCTTCTCTTAGAGCGTACCCAGCATGCCTCTCTGTTCTCCAAGGCCCCCACAGGCTCAGGCACCAGCAGTGGTAGGAGGACCCCTCTGTTGCAGGCTCCCCAGTGGCTGAGGCGTCTCTGTGGGCAGCTGCTTTCTGACAGGCTGATGCAGTCCAATGGAGTCCAGTCTGTGGTGAGAGCTATTCTGGAGGTTGGTACAGGTGAGCTCAGCTGAAGAACTGTTTTGAAGAACTGATATTGGCACACCATGAGACATCTCTATCACATCTTTGTGATGAATGATCCATACGTTTGTGCACCTTCAAACAGGTGGAGAGTCAGACTGGAGGAAATGTGATGGTGTAGCCAGGATCCTAGCAGCCTGTCCCCAGCAGTCTCTATCTCCAGACACCTACTACAGACAGGTTTGCCCCCAGGTACACCTGTCATGATCTTGAAGAGTATAACTTGGTATACAACCCCATTTCCAAAAAAGTTGGGACAGTATGGAGAATGCAAAAAACAAAAAAAGTGATAATAAGCAGAAAATATGCTTCTAACTATGATTGCATGAGGTTGGAATACAATTTATTCAGCAGGACAAATATCATGGCATTTATATAGGCTAATTATGATGCTATTCTAAATTAGATTTTTATCTTTAGTGAAGTTTTACTTTTGCCCGGTGAAGCTAGTAACAATCATGCCCTCATCATTTTACACTACATGGCACCTTCTGTTAAGCTCGGAAATTTGGATTGTGTCGTACATTTAATGAATTGTGGCTTATGTTTCCGCAGGTAATTAGGGGTGTGTTGATAGGCAAAATTGTAGAGACTGTGCACCAGCACTGACGATAAGAACAAGTGGTGTTTATCAATTGGAATTTCCTACTGGTGTGCATAAAACCGTCATAGGATCGTTTGATTAATCCTACTTTTTTTGCATATGGGCATTTTCAATTCTCTTAAATACAAATGTAGGATTTTTAAACGCAAGCTTGATAATATATACAGACACTAGTTAGTGATTTTTTTCGCCAGTGAGACTGGGCTAATCAGACAAGAAAAAAAACACTTAAATGTATAGGCCAGTTGGAATTTTGAAATATATGTTGACCCACAAGTTTTTCGTGTAGACACTAACATTAATGTGGGTACTTCACTTTGGGAATAGCTGGTTTTATATAATCAGCATGTTTGGGGTTGGGTGTTTAACATTTATTTTGGGTGTTTAACATTTGTAACACAGTGACTAGCTGAGTGCCCATCAATGCAGGTCTGGGCGAGGGGAGATTACGTGTCACCATTCTACAAAAATTATGTGCGCTTTGTAAGGGTGCGCGCAATGCTGATATTTTTTGACACTAAACAAGATTTCTGCACGATGTACAAGGGTGCATGTAATCTCAGGTGCGTGCTTTATGCGCTAAAATATGGTAATTTGAAAATGCAATTCACCCTGTACTATATTAAATACACATCATTAACACATAATTTGTTTTACTTTTGGAATTTAAATACATTTTTGACAAACAGTCATTTCAAATGTGATGACTGCAACAAATCCCTAAAAATTTGGGACAGTGAACAATTTACAAATGTGCCCAAAATCCTACCGATTTTTCTTTGGGGAATGTTGTTCTGAAAGTGTTATTATTCGCTGACGCATCTGTTGGCAGATTGGCGAGCCTCAACCCATCCATCTTGTAATCATACTATGATTACAAGATTGCCTAACCTGTTTCACATAATCTTCTCATTTCAACGTGTCACATCGCTATTAGTCCTAAATTGCCCCTGTCCCAAAAAATTTTGGAAGGTTCTGCATAAATAAACATGTTCCTTAAAAACTATGCAGTTAATTAGGTAAAACCTGAAATGTCTTGTTTTTTATTTCAATACATGTCAAAGTACATTTACAAATCACTCTTTGTTTTTATTAGCATTTTCCTTACTGTCCCAACTTTTTCAGAATTGGGGTTGTAGACACTACAGTGATAGTCATCAATAGTGTCTGCCTGTGTGCGTTTATATTTCAGGTTCAGATTCAGTCAAGCAATAATGTTTTGTGATATTGGTCAGATTCTGGATCTCCTACACTTCAGAGACAAGCTGACAGCTCAGCAGTTCCAGCGTGTGGCCACCAGTGCTGCTCTCACCATTGTGCAGGATCGTCCAGAGTATGCCCAGACACACCTGCTCATGCCTCTCTTCAGCTCACTTTACCGCTGCGGACAGATGACCGGTTAGTACGAGCTTAGCTCCTCTGGTATACTTTTCCGAATAAATAATTGGCCTACAGATGTTTCTCGTCTCATCTTGCCAGTAAATTGTGAAATTTACTGCAGTTTCCTGCATGGGGAGTTTTATTTACAAGTACAATTTGTGGCCTCCACGTAGCATCAGTGTGCACAACAGTTGTTTATCCAAGGCTGTGTTTGGCTCACAGCTGTTTATAATTTAACTTGCCTAATATAGTGTATATCTGTATCATTAGTGTTCTAGATGTTATTGTATTCAATGAGACATCACATTTTTAAGAGAAGCTCACCAAAAATAATTTCTAAAGATATTAGCTGCATTCTAAGTAAATACACAAATGCGTGGGAAATAATACTGCTGTTTTTCGCTAAATTCTACAGAGGACGCATAGAGTAATGGTTTAGGCACTCGTCTGTCATGCAGAGGTTATGAGTTTGAAACACCAGTGGGGATATTTTTTGTGGAGATAAAACTAACAAACAAATCAAGTTGGTTACGTATTCTAATGTTACTGTATACATTCCCTAAACAATGTAATTCATCTTTTTTTAGGCATTTAATTTGGGACATTTATGATATTACAGAAAAATACAAAGTGAATAATCTTCCTTGTAGTAAGCTCAGCCGCAGATGAATAAACTGAAGTGTTTGTTTTTCATTCCCTGTTTGTTAACAAAATATTAATGTTGTTAGATCAAATCTGACGAAAGCATATTTGGAATTTATCAGCATGCCAATATTTGACAAACTACAGATAATTCTGTCTATATGAACAGTCAGGGTTGGTTGCTCCTTTCATGCTTGTTTGTTTACCATTTTTTTCTGCTCTTATAAAGCAGGTTTGCCGGGATGTTTCTCTCACCTCTGGGCTTTCCCCGGTAACCACCGTGTTTCACTTAACAACGCTTTGAACTGTGGGCACTTCCCTCATGCAAAGTCTGCAGAAATGCAAGCTTACAAAAAGGGTGCTTAAAGGGCTCAAAATGTCTGTGAGATAGACTTTGTGCACTTGACAATTTGGGAGTGAGAAAGCCCTAAGCCATCACAGATTTAGCAAGAACATGCTTAATTTTTATTACAATAGAAAAGTATTTTAGATGTTTAGCCCAGAGTATGTGAGCAGGGTTGAGCATTTGGAAATCCCGCTTCTAGCTCACTGAGCGCTTGTTTCACTCCGTTCCACCAATTTGCACCTTTTCAACTGCTCCGTTCAAACCCGCACATTGCTCACATTAAATAAAATGTCACTTCAAATTCGCAACAAGTCATATTACATTCATTATCAAAATTCATCCATTGTGTGACCATGTACAGATGTAGGTATGAAAAAATAGTTCCGCTTGTACCATGTCGCCAATCAGTGCATTTAGTTGCCAATAAATGGTCTGTTACTGACGCTGGGTGGTGCTAAACTGCTTAACAAAACACAACGCTCCTAATGGCTTTGTCATTTTACCATTGATGCGTGAGTTTGCAGTTCTAATCCCTCCTATAGTGGGGAAATCCAGCGCGTGACCAAAGAATGTTTTTGGTGTTGAATTAATCAGAAACTATTCGTTACTCCTTTCATTTATTTTATTTGTTCACATAAAACTAGTAATGGGTACAACTAGTTCTATGATTGTGTTCGCAATAACCATTCCTTTCTTATGTGTTTGTATCTTTTCGCCATTGACTTTTTTCCGTACTGAAACTCACATTAAAATGAGTTGTAATTGACCCAAGTATTTCATCAACCAAAATCTTAATTTCACTGTTATTTTATTTTTCCCTCTGACCTCTAAACATGTTTGTGGAATGCTGCATTCACATTACAATGCCACCCAACTTCCTCCACTGACAGTCTGATCACATTCATTGTTTTAATTCCCTAAATACAATTCCCTCAATCAAACATATCAAGTCATCAGTGAGGATTTAGATTGGAGCCTGTTAACCACTGAAACCACCCAGGATTACCAAACGGGATAGTGATACTGCAAATTTTGTTTGCACAAACTGCTTGGAGTATATATAAAATATGTCCTGCCAATCAGAGCCCTTGTTTGGTTCACCACTTGCAAATGCAGCAAAATGTTATACATGATGTCTGTACATAGTAATATCTACTAAACGTTGTAGTTAAATCACATATTGCACAGTAAAATGTGGCTGCGTATTCAGAGTGTAGCCTTTTAAATGGTCTAGCACCACTATCCAACTGTAATAGTCCATTACATGTTCATTTAATGTACCATACATTGACATGGTGCGAGTGCCTCGAAATTAGTTGAGAAACATCTTTACGTTTGTTAATAAATGCTTAATTACAGAAAATTCACCACAATTCTAAACTCACAGTCTGATTATAGGTACTCAACAGTATTGTTAGTATAAAATGATTGGCTATTTGAATTTGGGATATGAACACTGGTGTATAGTTTGACCCCACTAGTTTTTATTAGTGACAGTTTTGGGGGGGCATGCATGTGTGTGCAAAAGGTGCTGTTGCTTAACAAGCACTTCATAAATTGGGGTTAATTGATTCTAGATCTTTCACTACTGTTAACAGACCACATAATTCATTAGCCTCAGAAGTAGGACTTTGAATTAAATATTTTGCAGGACGTATTTTAATGATAGTCAATGAGCTGGTAAACAAACAAAGCACAGTTCTACCCTATAAAATTCCATATCCTGTTTTCTCTTGGATTATGTTTATGAAAACAATGGTCTTCTATTTTTCAGGTATTTTCCCTTACAGCTGTTTGTTATTTACAAAATGAGCCAGAACAATCCAACAACCACTATAAAGAATAACCATTGTTATTTGTTGTCTTCCTTAAACAAATTAAAATGCAGAAGAGAATGTAAAAAACATGTATGACCAAGACAAAATGAAAACAGAACAATGAATATGGACACTTTATGGCCCCGTAGACATCTACTTCAATTGTGAAAGGGCCAGCACCCAAATGTCAGCGTGGAATACTTTCTACTTGATGTTGATCTTAAGGCAGGGACTTAATAAATCAAATGTTTCAGTCATAGTTAAAATTGACCAAAGAATATCACTGTGGTGCATGTCTAAATCCAAAAGTGATGCACAAGACATACAGGGGAGGGTTTATCGATTGATTGGCACCATGGATGTCCACTAGACCCTCTGCAAATTTGGTGGGAGTTTACTAAATCATTCAGTGTCTCTTAAATTCTGTAAAAATGTACAGGTAAGGGTAGCTCAATTTTTGTTTTAAATGAGACTTACAAAATGTTGCTTTTTAAAATGATGCCTGATCCAGGATAAACAGCAGTGGGTCTTTCAAACAAAGTCCCCGGCCTCATCTGACTGGATCCCACAGATTCCACACTGGTAGCTGTGTAGATTAGCACACAGGGCAAAGCAGTGTGAGGGTTTCCCCTGCAGATTGACATTTGTTACAAGGAAGAGGTACTGGGAATATCCTTTTAGCTTTGATTTTCAGTAGTGTGATCTTGGTAAGGGTTTTAATGGTATTAACAATATCTGGAGTGTTTTGAATTAATATGAATTTACTAATCTATCATCCCAATCTGCTCTAAAATTTTTTAATTAAAATTCTTTTTCAAAGGATCTGAGTTTTTCTAAAATTACTCATTTCAATTAGTTATTTATTTTAATGTTGTAGGTTTTCTTCAGCAAATCAAATGAGATCGGCTCCCACTATACATAGATCTTATATGGCTGTGGTACTCAAATCTCTCCTGGGGTACCCCCAGCCATCTCACAGTTAGCTCACCTGATTCTAGCTGGTAAGGGCTTGTAAATTAGTTGCCAAGTTGATTTAGATGTGCTGGGATACATCTAATATATGGCATGACTTGGGGTCCCCAGGAGAGGTGTGAGAACCTCTGATCCATGGTTAGATTCCCCTGGATTTTCCATTGCGCCATAGGGTTTTTTTCACGGTCTTGTCATGTTAGGACAGTTTTGTTAAATGAGTGGCACTCTATCTAGCACTCCATCTAGCACTCCATCTAGCACTCCATCTAGCACTCTATCTAGCACTCTATCTAGCACTCTATCTAGCACTCTATCTAGCACTCTATCTAGCACTCTATCTAGCACTCTATCTAGCACTCTATCTAGCACTCTATCTAGCACTCTATCTAGCACTCTATCTAGCACTCTATCTAGCACTCTAGCTAGCACTCTAGCTAGCACTCTAGCTAGCACTCTAGCTAGCACTCTAGCTAGCACTCTAGCTAGCACTCTAGCTAGCACTCTATCTAGCACTCTAGCTAGCACTCTAGCTAGCACTCTAGCTAGCACTCTAGCTAGCACTCTAGCTAGCACTCTAGCTAGCACTCTAGCTAGCACTCTAGCTAGCACTCTAGCTAGCTAGCTCACAGCCATGTGGAGGTCACTTTGTTTTGCTCAAGGTACTGAAAGTGTGTGTGTTTGTAAGGGCCAGGTCAGACACAGGATTGCGTGGAGGAATGGGAGCTAACACGATGTGTGGAGGACGTTTTTAAGGTCAGTGGATCACTGCTCATTTACTCAAACATTTGTTGACCAGACCCGGAAAGATACAAAGTTACAATGTGTTGGCCAGACCCAGAAAAATACAATGTTGTTCTGTCATTTAGATATGTGTGGTGGGAAACAGGAAATCTGCTCCATTGCTGAAGACTCTGGGAGGAGTCATTCCTGTTCTCTTCGACCTGTATTGCTTCACCAAAAAGAACGCTTCCCACCTACGGTCAGTTCTCTGATATTGTAGTGCTTAGAGTGCTGCGTGGTTCTGCACCAGGCTGTTACCACTTCACTATGTGGCTTCAGCATTAACAAGCCATGTTTTGATGATCACCTGAGAAATGAATACATGGTTTAACCTGTTTGCTGTTTGTATGTTCTGTATGTATGTGCTGTTTGTACATTTTTTGTGTATGTGCTGTGTGTATATTCTGTATGTGTGCGCTTTGTGCTCCACAGCGCCCCCTGTCAAGAGGTCCTGCTCTGGTTCTTGGGCAACTCTGAGCCTCCTGAGGCCCTGTCTACCCTGAATCGGCTGTGTTCCCTGGGCGGAGGGGCATGTGGTGTGTCATCTGGGTTCCACTTCGCTCCTGGCAGTGAAGGAGGGGCACAGCTCACGCCCTCAGAGACCATCAGGTGATGCTCCTATTGTAACTGGTCCAAAATCCTAATAGATAACACTGTTAGGGAACCCTCTTAATTGGGGTGTTATTTCTCCTCTGATATTAGCGGTCCTGACAATATAATTCAGTGGAAACGACAAATTCACACTTTCATACATGATCAGGGATTATTTGAAATAGGATTGTAAATCTAGTCCTGCCCCATGCCTCTCCTCATGTGTGGGTGTTCTGTCCCCATGTGTCAGTGATGAGGATGATGCTCTGTACGAGCGGCTGTGTGGGGATCAGTGGAAGCTGGAGTGTCTGGCCCAGCTGCTGGCTGAGATGCAGGAAAGCCACCTGCCTGGAGACTTCTTCCTGGAGCTGCTGCGGGTAGCCACTACTATGTGTTTGGTCCTGTTCTTTGGCCTGGGAAGGACTGGTTGTTCTATAACTGTGGTTGCTGTATGCCTGACAGGTGTTGACGTGCTGGGCTGCTGAGGAAGAGGAGGAGGATGTTGACCGGTCATCCATGACACTCCTTCAGCTGGAGGAGCATGTGTCAGGCAGGGTGAAGGGGCAGACTGAAAAGCTGGCTCTACTCCAGGTGTTGGCTGTCATGTGTCAATGTCTTCCCCACACTCTGCTGCTTCGCAAGCCCACCCAGGTAACTACACCCACTCAAATAAGTACACCCCACCCAAGTACACAAATAAGTACACCCCCACTCAAATAAGTACACCCCCACTCAAATAAGTACACCCCACCCAAGTACACAAATAAGTACACGCCACTCAGGTAACTACACCCCACTCAAATAAGTACACCCTACCCAAGTACACAAACAAGTACACCCCCACTCAAATAAGTACACCCCACTCAAATAAGTACACCCCCACTCAAATAGAAACACGCCACCCAGGTAACTACACCCCACTAGGGCTGGGAATTGCAAGGGACCTCGCGATATGATGTGCCAATATGATATGTATTGCGATTCTCACGATTCTAGTGATTCTGAATGTATTAACTTGTTTAGGATTGGTGTCCCGCAGGCAGAACAAACAGGCTTCATACAAATGCTACTTTTACTGTATATAGCCATGTCTTACATGTACAGAAAGCTTAGAATCTTAAGATTTTAGCTAATATATATGATTTGCAATAGCTATGACAACAATAAAAAGCCACGTTATCATGTGACGTGAGTGAATTGTAAACAAACCTGTTCATTATTGCGACTCAGCTAATAAATCCACGTCTGACAAAATATATGTACTTACAGTCAGCTATCTTACTCTGATTTGTCATCCAAAGGGTCCCAGCAATGAAATGGAGCATTGTTTGTTATGTGAAACGATCATAAACTTAATGTAACTTTACCGCAAACTGCATTGTTTTACAAACTGTCACCGAGTTATATCCAGACTTTCAACCTTCAAATCAGTGTTCTAGCCTCTAAATTCTATCTGATTCCGAATCCCCAGTCT
The DNA here is from genome assembly GCA_016801145.1 of Umbra pygmaea. Classification (NCBI taxonomy): domain Eukaryota; kingdom Metazoa; phylum Chordata; class Actinopteri; order Esociformes; family Umbridae; genus Umbra; species Umbra pygmaea. The sequence continues at coordinate 15,174 of JACXGM010017004.1, forward strand.
ATCTGGATTATCACAGACATCTAATCTATCTTTCTAAACTCCTGGAAAGAAGAGTTTCCAGCACCCAATCTCAATATATGGTTTTTATTTGCATTTGAAAGATGATGTAGGAATTTGTTTTAAATGTATTTTCTTAAATTTAGTGACAGATTCATTGTGTACACTAATTTGAAATTATTTTTACATATCCACAAATTTCACAAAAGTCCTTTCCTTTCAAAAAATATCAAGTAAAGTATCTCCTTACTTTAGGTCCAATATAACAAGAGGTTAATAGGAAATTGAATTTCAGGACTGGATCTTTAACAGGTTAAGAATTAATATTGCAATTTTATGCTTCTTTTCTTAATAAGAACATGCACCTGAAGACAACCAGCTGCCAAAAACATTGAATTCTATAATAACAGCATGGCAGTCATTTGTCTAAGACTTTGTCTAAGTGTTATTATTAGAACTTAAATGTGTCAAATGTTTGCCATGTTTACATTGAAAAGGTAATCCACCCAACACGGCACACTCCTATGATATACATACACTCACCTAAAGGATTATTAGGAACACCCGGTCAATTTCTCATTAATTGCATTTAGGGGTGTGGTCCTGGTCAAGACAATCTCCGGAACTCCAAACTGAATGTCAGAATGGGAAAGAAAGGTGATTTAAGCAATTTTGAGCATGGCATGGTTGTTGGTGCCAGGTGGGCTGACTGCTTCAAGCTGATAGAAGATTAACTTTGACTGAAATAACCACTCGTTACAACCGAGGTATGCAGCAAAGCATTTGTGAAGCCACAACACGCACAACCTTGAGGCGGATGGGCTACAACAGCAGAAGACCCCACCGGTTACCACTCATCTCCACTACAAATAGGAAAAAGAGGCTACAATTTGCAAGAGCTCACCAAAATTGGACAGTTGAAGACTTGAAAAATGTTGCCTGGTCTGATGAGTCTCGATTTCGGTTGAGACATTCAGATGGTACGGTAGAGTCAGAATTTGGCGTGAACAGAATGAGAACATGGATCCATCATGCCTTGTTACCACTGTGCAAGCTGGTGGTGGTAGTGTAATGGTGCGGGGGATGTTTTCTTGGCAGACTTTAGGCCCCTTAGTGCCAATTGGGCATCGTTTAAGTGCCACAGCCTACCTGAGCATTGTTTCTGACCATGTCCATCCCTTTATGACCACCATCTACCCATCCTCTGATGGCTACTTCCAGCAGGATAGTGCACCATGTCACAAAGCTCGAATCGTTTCAAATTGGTTTCTTGAACATGACAATGAGTACTAAAATGCCCCCCACAGTCACCAGATCTTAACCCAATAGAGCATCTTTGGGATGTGGTGGAACGGGAGCTTCGTGCCCTGGATGTGCATCGCACAAATCTCCATCAACTGCAAGATGCTATCCTATCAATATGGGCCAACATTACTAAAGACTGCTTTCAGCACCTTGTTGAATCAATGCCACGTAGAATTAAGGCAGTTCTGAAGGCGAAAGGGGGTCAAACACAGTATTAGTATGGTGTTCCTAATAATCCTTTAGGTGAGTGTGTACATACTAGTAAAATAAGGTATATTACAAAATATACATGTGATGCATCATTGAGTTTTCATTAAGCCTATAGTAGTTTACCAAACATGATGATCTGCCTGGCTATGTAGGCTACAGTTTTACCTTAAAACGCAATAACAAAAAGGCAGTATCAGTATTTGAAATCGTTATATATTTTTAAGATCACTCAAACAATCTGCACTATTAATATAGGTATTTAAAAGCATCATGTCGAAGTTGGAAAAATATTGTGTTGCTAGTATCCTGTCTGAATCAGAGATACTCAAAAAAGGCGATGGCCAACCAATCACATTCATGTTGTCAAGCGGTTGCTTGGCATATATTTCTACACTCCGCCCAGTTAACGACACCCCACCCAGGTAACTACTCCCCGCCAAGTTAACGACACCCCGCTCAGTTATCGACACCCCGCCCAGGTAACTACTCCCCACCCAGTAAACTATCTACCCCCCCACCCAGTTGATGACACCCCACTACATCCCATCCAGCTCTGATCTCTTGGACCAGTAGTCACCATCTGTTCTTCTGTAATTTCTGTTGCACTTTTATCAGACTTTTTTAAGTCGCTCTGTCCTAGGCCTGGCAAACTCGATTCATTTTAAGGATTCGGGTTATTCTGAGTCACTAACTAAACTGATCCGGGTTGTGCGAGTCACTTGAGTCACTTGAGTCAGTATTGCCAAATCCACAAGAGACTCATTCCTAGCCTCTTCTCTCTAACCACTAACGTAGTATAAAGTTCTGTGGATTCACACGGTGCAGATTCACTATTTAAGAGTGTAGTAACAAGCATTTTTTTTAAAGGCACACATGAAAAAAAAAAAAACATTAAGCCACGCATAGGCAATGTCATGATAATAGACGAAAAAAATGGTACATTTGCAAATCAATTAAAGATTGACCAAGCATACAACAAATCACATGCAAAAAAGCAACAAAAATGCTATATGTACTCGAACAATGATACAACAACAGTAAAATATATTAAATACAAAAACAATCAAATGGAACAAACATGCAAAATGTGCAAAAATTGAATGCTAAGAAAAAACGAAATAACTATTTACATTATAGTAGTGCTTTTGTTGTGGATTTGCTTTACCCTGTCATGTTTTACTGTACTGTAGCCTAAGCAATATATAGAGTCCTCGGCGACTCATGAGTCCCATGGTCTGCGTGGCAAGCCAAGCTTGCAATGTTTCACACTGTCTGCTCTACCTAATTGCATTTTAATATACTGCATTTATACACCAAATCTACAGTAGGCCTAGCTAGGCTACATGCAGAACATTGAATGTTATTTCAGAAGAAAAATAATGGCTTTTGTTGTAGATTTGCTTTTCACCCAGACTCGAGGAGACTTTACTCACTCGTCTGCTACAGACCCACTCATGACAACGTAGCTGGCTGATTCTCGCGATTGAGTGACTCACGCAAGAACTTATGAGTGATCGACAACTCGTGAGTCCTCTGGGACTCGTGAGTTGTCGAGTGAGTCCCACTCCCATGGTCTGCGAGTTTGCAATGTTTCCTGCTCTGAGTCTGCGAATCGGGAAGTTCCTATAATGTGTCTCGGACTGTCGCTCTACTCACTCAGTCGCTTAAATTGACTTGTGGAGTTGTGTTTGCCTACGAAATTGTAAGTTATAATTCTTTTGGCAGCTAAGATAGTTAGGACTAGTAGATAATGTTGCAACAGGTTTGTGTGTGGCACTTTTATAATTTTAGATCGAATTGTATTAGGACTCAACTGATCCGGGTTAATCATACTAGTGACTCGCGAATCAAAAAGGTCTACTCTGTCCCTCATCTCCAGCACCAGGACTTTGCAGAAAACACTAGCATCTTGGGTCTCTATGTTAAGGAATGAGGATATCGTAATACATTAATACTTCTAAGAATAGCATGATCTGTCTCAGATCTCAGAGATTTAAGACCCACAAGCTAACCCACACTGTGTCATTTTGCCTGAGTAAAGCCATTCACTGATTAGGAAATTAGGATTAGGAAATGTCTCTGATAAACATGCCTCAGTTAGAAGGATAATGTGTATTATTAGACATCTTATCTATACAGCTTCCCACCAGGTTTTTATGGTGAGAACTTTAAAAAAATGTTTTTACCATAGAAGGGTGTATGGGTGCCGTTCTATTTTACTCTATATACATCATCAATAAATAGTATCTGAAACCTCAGGAATTCTCTGGATTTCTGTTTAAATTGGTTTTTACGGTAAACTTGATCTGATCTTCATCTAATTCACCACAGTAGACAACCACAATCTTGCCTAAACTAATAACACATGAACAATTATAGGTTTGTATGTCTGTATTGAACACACTGTGTAAATATTCACAGTGCAGGTTGGAAAAAAGTATGTGAATCCTTGGATTTAATTTCCTGTTGTTGTGGATCAGACCATCACAATTATCTTTAACAAAGAATCGTAAGGAGGAATTTGTACCATTCCTCTTTACAAAACTGTTTCAGTTCAGCAATATTCTTGGGATGTATCACTCTCTTGAATCCATTCCACATGATCTCAATCAACTTGAGTTCATTACTCTTACTTGGCTATCCCAGAAGGATTATTTTCTTGTGTTGAAGAAATTCTGTTGTTAATTTCAAATGTAATGTCAACAGACGATACAGTCCCCTCTAAAAGTATTGGAACGGCAAGGCAAATTCCATTGATTTTGTTGGTCATTAAAGACATTTGGGTTTAAGATCAAAAGATGAGTATGAGACAAGGGTTCAGAATTTCAGCTTTTATTTCCTGGTATTCACATCTAGATGTGTTCAACAACTTAGGACATATCACCGTTTGTATTAGATCACAGCATTTTTAGGTGAGCAAAAGTAAAGGAACAAATATCCACTTTTTCCCCTGATGAAGTCCTTTTTTGTTGGCAGTGTGCTTTGGGTCATTGTCCTCTTGCATGGTAAACTTCCTCCCGATTTAGTTTCAATGCATTTCTCCGTAAATTGGCAGACAAAATGTTTCTGTACACTTCTGAATTCATTCTGCTGCTACCATCATCAGTTACATCATCAATAAATATTCATGAGCCTGTTTCAGAAGCAGCCATGCTTGCCCAAGCCATGACATTAGTGATGGTTAAAACGAGGCATTTGAAACATTTGAGACAATTGAACCATTTGTTTCGAGGCTTCGTGAAACGTTTCGACACTTCTACTTGACAGTTAAATTCCGTTACATGTGATTCGAGGCGTCGTGAAACGTTTCGAAACCTTGACTCGACAGTGACACCTGCTGGCAACTTTAAATATGGCACACAACAGTAA
>JACXGM010017005.1:8694-20154 GCA_016801145.1 Umbra pygmaea
TAAGGAAGCTGTAGTACTGTGAAAGGGAACAGGAAATGTTACAGAGTCCGGGTATGGGAAATGTAGTTCTGAGGAGGCATGACTAGGGAAGCTGTAGTCCACAGGAAGTAGAACTGGTGACTGGGAATTGTAGTTCTGAGCAGCATAGACCAAGGAAGTGGCTGTTTCCATGGAAGGGGAACTGGGAAACGTTACAAAATGTTAAATCTAAATGTTACATTTTAAATCTAAATCTAAATGTTAACTATTAAATCTAAATGTTAAATGTTAAATCTAAATGTTAAATCTAAATGTTAAATGTTAAACCTAAATTTGCTAATTAGCTAAATATTTAGTTTTACCAAGAACGTTTAGGTTTAACATTTAACATTTAGATTTAACATTTAGAATTTAGATTTAACATTTAGATATAACATTTAACATTTAGATTTAAAATTTAGAATTAACAATTAACATTTAGATTTAACATTTAGCGTTTAGATTTAAAATGTAACATTTATATTTAAGATTTATATTTAAGATTTATATTTAACATTTAGATTTAAATTTTGGCATTTAGATTTAACATTTAATATTTACATTGAATATATGTTTTGCAAGAAAAGTAAATAAAACAAATATCACAAATATTGCTACAAATTTGGTAAAAAGTGACTTAAAAAAATGAACGCCATTTTTTTAAAGATAAATGTGGTGAAATATTGCTGTTAATTTTAGTGTGTGTCACTTTACAATCAGCGCCCCATATGATCCAACATATATCTGATAAAAAACAGACATTTCTTAATGTAGCCACGAAAGCAATTCAGCAATGGAAAGCCACTATTCAGCCCTTTACACAAATACACCAAAAACAATTTCACATTTTGAAATCACAACAACTTTCCCCTAAGTTGAATGACTTTTTATTGTAAAACGTAGTGTCTGGTTAACTAATTCCACTTGGCAAGATAGTTCCATGCCTTATAGACATTCTGGAGTAGCGAAAGTTTCCATACACTGTGCATAATACCTAATCACACTGGTTTGAACTTGAGTGGCTACAGGCGCTCAAAGCGAACCAGAAAGTATATCCCCCCACCTACTGAAAAAATTAAGTGATGCAGTGTCTTAAACTGTTTCCCGTGGGATTCTGGTGAGAAATACCTTTCTTTATAGTGGTCACATGTTAAAATTAACCAACCAGATCCAGAAATATTCAAACAAGTACCGGTTGGAAGTCAGTTCTCTATTTTGTTTACATACGCACTAAGAGTGCAGAGCGCACTGAGAGCTCTCGGTTTTCGATGGATTACAACTCAATTTCTCAACATGGCAGGTTCTAGCAAGTAATATTCAGTTACAGAGGCTTTGGCATTACTAGCTAATAAAAATTGGACTATATATCTCCCCCGACTCTGATTTTGACAATGACAATGTAGACCGAAGATGAACTACTTCTACATCTTTAATGAACAGTAGCGCATCCAGATCGATCAAAAGTGTATGTGTTACGTTCGCACTGCTCCCCAGGAGGGGAGTGGGATGTCAAACCCACTACACAGGACACCCTGAGGTCAGCAACAGAGGTATGGGGTCGTAGGTGCGAGCAAGGACTCGGAAACCAGAGTACCTTTTCACAACGGGCTTTTATTGCCAAGGTAAATAGTAAATAAATAATACGTTTGGGAGGAGAGGCTGAGCAAACCCAAAGCAAAGAAATTATACCACTAAGTCCCACCACTAACCTGCACTAAACTGAAACACAATTCTACACTAACTGGCATTCGATCAAGGTGCCCTAACCAAAAGTACAGTGGGTGGGCGCTCAGAACTTGCCTAGTGTGGATTAGACAAGGGAGTATCCCTGCGGGTGGTGTAAGCCCAAGGGCGTCTGGCCTGACACTCCCCCAAGTGCCTCCTCTCCCCCTCTGGGAACACAAAAGAAACAAATGGTTAATTACCAAATACACAATTCACAAATTAATACACCAGAGACTACACCACTAGCACACTAAATAGGCCTATTACTCATACTAACACAAAACACCGCTCTCACTAACCACAAATACTAACACAAAATACACACACAAGGCAACCTAATCAAAAGTGGCCTCAACCAATGCAAAAGATAGACCAACTGGCACAGACCAAGTGAGTAGGAAGTTCACACACAAAACAAACCTGAATCAATTGCAAGAGAGAGGGAATGAACAAACAGATGGCACTTTATATAGAGGGGAAGGGCATGATGGGATTGATGTTGATTGCTGAAACCAGGTGTATGGGATAACAGAGGGGAGGAGTCAGGGATAAGTGATGTGATCAGCAGAACCAGGGCCACCTGTGGGAACACACAAACTGAACAGAGACAAACACACAGAGAACAAGGCAGAAGCATATCAGACAGACACTAAACAAAACCGAAGGTACACATTATTTTTACACTTAGACTGGGGGACGTTACAGTATATAATTATATGTTATGCTGTTTCTTCATTATGTTTATATAAATATTTTATTATTTATTACTCCAAATCCTGCTATCTAACCCTCACACTATATATATTTATTTACAGTGCCTTGCGAAAGTATTCGGCCCCCTTGAACATTTCCAGAAGTTCAGTGAGGATCTCTGAATGATCCATTGTTGAACTAAACGACTAATGATGATAAATAGAATCCACCTGTGTGTAATCAAGTCTCTGTATAAATGCACCTGCTTGTTGATAGTGTCAAAGGTCCATTGTAAGCAGAGAGAGCATCATGAAGAACAAGGAACACACCAGGCAGGTCCGAGATACTGTTGTGGAGAAGTTTAAAGCCGGATTTGGATACAGAAAGATTTCCCAAGCTTTAAACATCCCAAGGAGCACTGTGCAAGTGAAAATATTGAAATGGAAGGAGGATCAGACCACTGCAAATCTACCCAGACCCGGCCGTCCCTCTAAACTTTTAGCTCATACAAGGAGAAGACTGATCAGAGATGCAGCCAAGAGGCCCCTGATCACTCTGGATGAACTGCAGAGATCTACAGCTGAGGTGGGCGAGTCTGTCCATAGGACAACAATCAGTCGTGTACTGCACAAATCGGACCTTTATGGAAGAGTGGCAAGAAGAAAGCCATTTCTGAAAGATATCCATAAAAAGTGTCCTTTAAAGTTTGCCACAAGCCACCTGGGAGACACACCAAACAAGTGGAAGAAGGTGCTCTGGTCAGATGAAACCAAAATTGAACTTTTTGGCAACAATTGCAAAACGTTATGTTTGGCGTAAAAGCAACACAGCTCATCACCCTGAACACACCATCCCCACTGTCAAACATGGTGGTGGCAGCATCATGGTTTGGGCCTGCTTCTCGTCAGCAGGGACAGGGAAGATGGCTAAAATTGTTCGGAAGATGGATGGAGCCAAATACAGGACCATTCTGTAATAAAACCTGACGGAGTCTGCAAAAGACCTGAGACTGGGACGGAGATTTGTCTTCCAACAAGACAATGATCCAAAACATAAAGCAAAATCTACAATGGAATGGTTCACAAATAAACATATTCAGGTGTTAGAATGGCCAAGTCCAAGTCCAGACCTGAATCCAGTTGAGAATCTGTGGAAATAACTGAAAACTGCTGTTCACAAACGCTCTTCATCCAACCTCACTGAGCTCGAGCTGTTTTGCAAGGAGGAATGGGCAAAAAATTTCCGTCTCTCGATGTGCAAAACTGATAGAGACACACCCCAAGTTGGCGCTACAAAGTATTAACTTATATATATAACTTAGTCATTTAGGTCTACATTGGATCATTCAGAGATCCTCACTGAACTTCTGGAGAGAGTTTGCTACACTGAAAGTAAAGGGGCTCAATAATTTCGCAAGCCCAATTTTTCAGTTCTTTATTTGTTAAAAAAGTTTGAAATATCCAATAAGTTTCGTTCCACTTCATGATTGTGTCCCACTTGCTGTTGATTCTTCACAGAAAATTACAGTTTCATATCCTTAGGGCCCAAGCCAACGGCGAAGTCCCTATTGTTTTCGTAAGGATTATTATTATATATTGTTTTTCCTACCTTTTGGGCACTTTTAAGGGCCCTTAACATGCTCGAAAACTCTTGAAACTTTGCACACGGGTCATAACCCGCGGCCATCGTGGCAGGGGGGCTCGACAGCGCCCCCTTGAATGGGATTCGAACACTTGGCCATATATCAAACACACTTGCATATAATAATATGAAACTTGGTACACTTACAGATCTCACCGGGCCGAACAACTTTCGTGCTCTAAGTTTCACGTCAGCCCAACCGGAAGTCAGTTATTATGGGTCATTTATGGGTAGTTTATGGGTCGTTTGGAAACACCTCGTCTGGAAATTAAAGTACTCCTCCTAGGGAATACATTTAATATTTTATATAAGCGAAAATGATATGTTATATATTGTTCATCCAAAGCGTCACTTAAATATTTAAATATTTGTTTTATTTAAATTAAACATTTAAGTTCTGGGGCCTCATTTATAAAACTTTGCGGTGGATTTGCGTCCGAAGTAGCGTGCGGACGAAATATAGGACGTGCGTACGCAAAAAAATATTCAGATTTATAAATTTGTGCGCACGCACGTCCTACGCCGCTTTCCCTTTATAAATGACAATCAACTCTAAATGTGGCGCAGCTTTTGCGGCTGCATGTCACACCTATAATTGCCCATAAATAGTCAGTGAAACGTCCCAAAATTTATATTAATTGATTGAGAAATCATGGCGAACAGAGACAGGAAAACCAAGAAAAGAAACTTCACTCAATGTGAAGAAGAAAATATTGTTGGCGAGGTGGAAAAGAGGAGGAAAATGTTGTTTGAAGGGCAAAGTGTGCCTATTACCAATGCCGAAAAGGCGTTGGAGTGGCAAAATGTTGCAGACGCTGTAAGAAAGTCGGACCGTGGCCCAAATAAAAAGTGGTCAGATATCAGTCGATGTCAAAGTGTCTAGCGCTTCATCGTGGAAGTGTGTGTGCCACGGGTGGGGGAAAATTGGTTACATTACAGCAACATATCTACATCACAAATTATTTGGACACTGATCAAATGAAAATGCTTTCGATTAATGAAAGCATTTTCATTCTCATTTGGTGCCCTTATTATGGCAACATGAGTGCAGTCAATAGCACCGATTACATTTGGGAAACCAGACATAGCTGCAAATTGCGCTTTTATGGTTTGCCTGTTCACCCGCAGTGTAAGGAAACTTTATGTAATCATGCGACACACCAAGTACACCTATTAACACGTCTGGCATAACCCGGCTAAGGGTTGGCTGTGAAATCCCAGACCGATAGAGCACAGAGGTCCAACAGGACGCCCCGAGAAAATCGGAACTGGCTCATAAGCCACTCGTCCTCGTTTGCCAGCAAGTCTTCTTGCTGTCTGAAAATGCGTTCCCTCCGGATCCTTCCATTTGCCACATCTTCTAACAGCGCAAGATCAGCCATTGCGCGTCATTACGCATTGGGTAGGCACCATGGCTTTCTGTGACCATGCAGGTGATTGTATCTGATCAGCTACAGATGTCGGTATTCATGTAATTGTAAATGGGATTATGTGCAAATGGAATTAATTCCAGCTTTCAAAATGGTTAAGACATCCGTCAAGATGGAACAATTGATGGATGGAAATGAAACGGACTAACAGCATGTACATGAACACCATGATTCCGTAGCTGATAACATTTATGAACACAACTTTCCCCAGTGGACAATGAAGACATCTATCTAATCTAATGTATTTCTGCTCCGCCAGACGGACGCACAAGGATATATTTTAAACATGATTTTGTTTACCGTATTATTTATGAGGATGAATTACATAACATGCCAATATAATTACAGAACATGTTTGAGTGTTCTTTTTGCAAATATGTCGTTGTTTGCATTTAAGTTGGCTACAATCTTGTTTTATTTCATTTGTATTCCACCACAGGCTGTTGATTGTAAGAATGGCTTTGTGAAATGTTCATATTATTAGAGGCAGTATTTAGATTTTGTTTAGCTACACAACGGTCTGCAGTTTCAGACAGCTTCACGTGTTTCACACATCTGCCGGCGGTTTCGCCATTTCTCATTTCACCCGTTTTTGTGCGTACGCATGGGTCAGAGTTTCCGTGAAGGACTGCACATTTTCCCGTCAAGTTAGCTTTTTATCAATCCCAATTATTGCGTAGAGAGTGCCGTACGCCTTCTTTTGTGCATACACAATGTTTATAAATGAGGCCCCTGGTCAATTTTTTTCTCTTACTGTTATATGATGCAATGACATTAAAAAGTTAAACTATTCCTGTTTTTCATTGCACGTTTTGCAATGTAAAACAATCTTTCTGTTTTTATGTAGCCTATTTAAACCTTTAAAAAAATCTGGCATAACCTAAATATAGCCTATTAACAAGTTTAAGGAAAACAAACCAAATCAAAAAAGTTGGAGAAGCATGTCTTATACAGTTTTACTCAGGCCTGTAAAACACAATAGAGGTGATGCTCTTGATCGCTGGATGCAGTGATGGCTTCGCTGGAGGCTGCGAAGGAGAGAGTGGTTTTTAATGAGGGTGATTCATATGCTAATGACGCTGATGGACGTCAGCAGTTGGCGGTTATAGGTAGTTTGGAAGGCCTGGCAGTTCTAGTGTTAAATGTCTCCAGGCTGGGAGTTGAGACCCATGATCTAACAATACAATTGCTATTTATTAATGTCTAATAAAAATATAGTTTATTTTATTTACTCCCTCTCACAGATATTCCAGCAACACAAACATCATCAACAAGAAAGCATGTTGACCAAGAGCTAATTTAGTAGGCTAAATTAGGGAGGAGGAACTCGCATGTACTGTAGAATACGGCAGGAGGAACGCCCCGGACAGAACGCCAGTGTACTGTAGAATACGGCAGGAGGACTGCCCCAGAGAGAGCCAAAATCATGGCTGACATTCATCTTCCTTGACTGCAGAAACTGGAATATAAAGAAAGTTTTGTCTCTAAAGTTTATAACAATTAATTGCTAGCGGAAAATGGATACTACAGTTGTGCTTTCTTTCTTCAGTAAAAGGATACATAGCTACAACCGATAGTTTGTTAGTTCATAAGTAACGAATGATCATTGTGCTGTGCATATCCCTACCACACAACGCTGAGCTGTGTGGTAGAAATATAGATGATTATTCACAGAGATGGGAAGTAACGAAATACAAATTCTTTGTTACTGTACTCAAGTCGATTTTTACAATATTTTTACTTTACTATTTATTTTTGTGCCAACTTTTTACTTTTCCTCCTTACATTTTTTACACGAATATTGGTACTTTCTACTCCTTACATTTTACAAAATTGTCTTGTTAGTTTCAAATAATTTCTGTGGAGTTACCGTTATTATCAGCCTGATCTCTTAGAAATCCGTGAGACTGCCACGGAATATGAACCACAGAATCCGTGACAGTTCCACGGAATGGGCGAAAATTCTGTGAAATGGACACGGATCAAATTCCGTGGCAGTTTCACGGAATAGTCCGCGATTGGCGCACAGTGAGACCTTGCTGTTAACTCGATGTAAGCCTTTCCCAAACCCCTAACCTAACCTTAACCAGTCAGAAACCTTGCTGTTAATTGAATGTAAGCCTTTCCCAAACCCCTAACCTAACCTTAACCACTCAGAAACCTTGCTGTTAATTCGATGTAAGCCTTTCCCAAACCCCTAACCTAACCTTAACCAGTCAGAAACCTTGCTTCTAACTCGATGTAACTTGTATTATTTCGTAATGTATTGTTTGTAACCATGGTGATAGTGAGTAAAAAAATGATAAAAAAGCAACACGTCTGCATCGCGTTGGTATAGAAAACAGAATATATGCAGTGTCCACATGGATTCGAACTCGCAACCTTTGGTATGGGAGTCGCATGTTATATACGCCCGTCCACCATCCCCAACCTGCCAACCTGCAAAATCTACGCTATTTACACTCTGCTACGTCATGCTGCGAGTCCGTGAAACTGCCACGGATTTAGATGTTAAGGATCCGTGGCCGTTCCACGGAATATTCAGCCATTCCGTGGAACTGCCACGGAATTTGAAATTAAGTATACGTGGTAGTATCACGGATTTCTGAGAGATCACGTTGGTTATTATTTCTCGCATCATTAATACCGAATTCAATCTGTTGGATGGGAATATACGTTGCATTTGACGCACCACTAGACGACTCGACAGATTCGGCAGCATTCATTTGCGGCAAATCATTGCGACTTGATCGCGGTACCGTTAGCATAGTATTATGGATAGCGACATGATTGAAAATGAAGAAAACTGAGATCCCAGAGATTCGGCAGACAAGCAGCAATATATTCCCAATCATCCTTGGCCTTATCTGCGAGAGATGTTTGACATAGTAGGCATGAAGAATGACTCCTGGAGAATGTGCTGCAAATTTGAGGTATACATTTGATCACATGGGGTCTCTCCCTCCCGGTCCATCCCAGACACACACACACACACACACACACACACACACACACAAACACGCTTTTTCACTCACTCACTGTCCTACACACAATAAAGTTAGGACACGTTAAACATTACAAAAGGTGTGTATATTTGTCCTACAATTACATTATGACACGTTACGCTATACAGAAGGTTTGTATGCCCTAGTTGCTCCTAAGTTCTTTAAGGGATTAAGGACAAATCCATGTACATCTACAGATTTGAGGGCATACATTACTTGGCATTTTTTTGCTGGATGTTTATTTGCATATCAATTAATTTTTTTTATGCAATGCACATTGAATTTGTAATTTCTCCAACTTTAATAGTACTTCAATTGTAAAAATTGTGAGCCTGACATATTGCATTTATTATTATTAGCACTCCATGTTTAAAGATTTACTAGCTGTCAGTTCATTTCTTATACACTGCTGCCAATCCTTAGTTGTAACTCTAAAAGTATGGAGAACTTAAGCACACACATATTTGAGCACACACACAGACATGCCGACAGGAATCCCCAGCAGGCCCCGGACACAATTATACATTTAGGGCCGCCCGGTAAAAAAAAATATGACTGCAAAAACAAATTTTGGGACCTTCTCAGGACAATCCCAGTACCCCCCAGTCAGCGTCCCGCACACACACATACATGGTGATTTCTTCAAATGTTAAGGGGAAGATTAAAAAACAGAAACTTTATCTGTGAATTCTCACAGAATCACAATTGAATTAATGTCTTGCTACTCAGTCAGAATCTTATTAACCTGGAGTCTCAGTCTCTGTCACAATAATCATATATGTGCTGTTTTAGGCCTATTGGTAGACATCTATTTAAAATGTAGGCAATGACACATAAATGATCATCAAAAAAAAAACACGCAGGTTAGGTTCTCCAGTCAGTGCCCCTGACGAAGGCACTGGCTCAGATCTGGAGTTGGTCCCCGGGCGCCGTAAATGGCTGCCCACTGCTCCCTTGAGGGATGGGTTAAATGCAGAGAATGAATTTCGCTACATGTATGTGTATGTGACAAATAAAGTACCTACCTACCTACCTACCTAAAGAGCCTTTTTTACATGTCCACTGAAATTTCTCAGCTTGCACTCTAGTAACATTTGTGTTGTCATGTAGCTTTGCATAAAAAAATGTTGTCATTCGCAAGGCTACTTTTACTTTTATACTTTAAGTAAATTGCCACGCCTGTACTTTGTTACTTTTACTTGAGTGAAGAAGTTAAATCAGTACTTCTACTTTTACCAGATAATTTTTTAACACAAGTATCTGTACTTCTACTTGAGTACGGGAAGTGAGTACTTTTGCCATCTCTGATTATTCACGAGTGATAGGCCAGTATACAATTTGAATGTTTCTTCTAAATAGACTGAGATAAAATAACACATCCCCTTGCAGAGAGTCGAACATACAACGTAGGCAGTTACTCCAAGCCATCTTATTTGCTAAACAATCTGAGTAAAAATAATAGTGGACATAGCCTACTAACGTTAAGAGAAATCATTTAAAGGAAATATGATGTAGCCTATTAAAATTTTGTTCAGCTATAATTGTGTACAGATTAAAATAAAACAATCAAATACCTTAACAGAATATTATATGATTAAGTCATTATCCGTGTTTGGAGAAAGTCACTTCAAACACATTTTCATTTTACACAAAATGTCTGCACTCTGCAATGCTTAGTGCAAATGCAAACACAAACATGCTGCTTTTGCATTCGCTTTAACCAAGGGTGTTTCTCTCATTTTAACTAATTAGGGAAGGAGATGTAAACTATTGACATGTTTAATAAATATCAAAAATGTTTGACCTTCAATGCAAGTGATGTTCTTAGGAATATTTACTTTTGTATATATTTCTACTTGGCTGATTAACATCTAAGAAATAGCAGATTAGCTTGATAAATGTGACATTTGGCATAGTTATTAAAATTACTTGTCAGTACTCTGTAATGAATCAACCTGGATGGGTTATATATTAACAATAATGGGGTTTATTGTATCACAAGTTAATACTGGAAACAGGGGACCCAGGATATCCACAATATAGCATATATATGTCCAACAGAGCAATAAGTAGGACTTGGTACACAGAGCTTGGAAGTCAGAGCAGGCAGGGGTTCAGTACATAGAAGGTCTTATGAGCATCAGTACAATGGGTAGGCAGAGACGTCATCAGGAGGCAGGCTTGGTTTGGTACACTGGAGGCAGATGGACACAGGCAAAGGCACAAAAGGGTAATCCAAAGAACAAGTAATCCAATACACAGAACTAATAGTCGAACCAGGTAATCACAGACGGCATAAAGAATGCTCAGTATGTTGACTCACGTGCAAACAACACCTCACACTGAGTGAGAGAAGCAGGCACACTTAAATACAGCCAGGAGTGTACACAGGTGTTTAGAATGTAGGTGATTGAGACCTGGTTATGGGGATGCATTCATGTCTGTTGGGTGAGTGACCAATACCAGTTTGGGAAGGTGCATTGTGGAGTGAAGAGGAGCTGGATGATGCAACATACTCGTATCGGCAAGTACCCAAAATTAAATTCTCTGTAAAAAATAAAATTAGTATTGGCCCATCTCTAGACTAAACTTGCTTTTGAGCTACAGTAACACGTTGAACAACAAGGTTTTTTGCTTGGGAATAGTTTCATGTAATCAGCACGTGGGGGTTGGGTTTTTTCTAACACAATGACTAGAGCTAATTGGCCATCACAGCATGTTCTGGCCGAGGGGAGATTAAAAGTGTCACCTTTCTACAAAAATGATGTGCACAATTCTCTGCCAACTTCTTCATCCCAGTCTGGTCTTGTCAGTGCTGGTCTGGTCAGCACAAAGGTTGTGTATATATATATATATATATATATATATATATATCTCAGCCGCGGTCGGTGGATCTTAATTGGGGAGGACGGGCTCGTATTACGCTCGGGACTGGAGTGAATGGAATG
>JACXGM010017006.1:0-20052 GCA_016801145.1 Umbra pygmaea
AGGAAATGTTCCCTCTTGCTGCCAAAGTGAAGGGATTGACACTTCTGGTATGTTCTTCCTATTCCTAACATCAGGGTGGACACACGCAGAGGCTAATGTGAAGGGGGAAATAGACAGAGCTAACTAGAGCAACCGACTAGCAGTACAAGCTAACATACATACAGTAGTCAACGTTACGGGAAAATAATTGAGTTTCGATCGAAATGAGTGCAACAACGGCAGTAGTAAACCTATGTGTTCGGTTTAAGTAGTGAAATTACTTATCTGTCAAGTATTTCCAAAATGTCGGAAAAACAAAGATGCTGCCTGGTCAAAGAGTAACGTTATAAACTGTATACGACTGCAAGTATCTTGAGAAATCTTTGCGTGGTGGTAATGTCTCTTTCACATGAAGTGTTTTAAGTTGCATTAGACAGCCAATCGCCGGTGTCATTTTACGCAAGTATGCTAAATGATTATTGGATCACAGGCGCTTTGGAACCGAAAATTGGCACTGAAAAATAAATACTTTTTCGATACTCGATAGTATCGACGTATTTCGGTCTGTGCCATAAAAGTATTGATGTTCGGTGCCCAGCCCTAGAGATTAGTCTGGATGCAGAACGACAGGAAGAGAGAAAGAGGGTTATGAAAGAGACTGACCTGTAGTCCTAGGAAGGCCATAAGGATGGAGTTAATGCTACCTAGAACTCCTTCCGGGTCATAGGGCATGTGAGACATGTACACCACCTGAAAAAGTAACATCTAAATATCTATACTGTAACAAACAAAGATGTGCATAACAAATTATTTTAGAATAAGGCCATGCTCAGGTGCCAATACATTTGCCTGAAGCAGCAGCGGTAACGTACCCGTGACGAGGGGGTTTGGTATATGTGATTCTCCCCCAGCAGCCAGCGGTCCACGTATCCAGCCGCTCCTCCAGTGCAGTTCGAGTACTGACCCATGTCTCCGATACCGCCTGGGCCCAAATAACCTCTGCAGACAAGCAGATTCAGCGGTAGCATCACAAAAACTATTAAAGCCACTGCTTCACCATATCAGTTTGATTATGTTTGTTTTGAGAACAGACAGAATTTACAGTCGAATGTGTTGTTGCCATTGTTGCGTTAGCAGAGCCATGTCCTCCTCAGTCTGCCTGACTCACCGTGGGCAGCCGGGCACTGGCAGCAGGAAAGTGAGAGAGAGCCACACGGCTTCCAAGACAACCACGCACAGCCAGGCTGGCCAGTAGAGCAGGAACTCACAAGCTGGGTGCCACCAAGCATCCTGGGTAAAACACAACCAGGAAACAACAACTAATCAGCCGATTTGGTCACCCACAGTGGGATAAAACCGCTAAGGTCATGGATAACTAGTGAAATGACGTTACCCTCATTTGGTTGTAAACATGCTCCTACGACTTTGAATGTGTGATATTAAAATCCACATAATGTGGCTATACAAAGATCTGTCTATAACAGGGGCTGCCAAACATCTGACAATTTAGTAGTAGAACTAAGCTCAGCTGAATCAAGTAGCCAAGGGATTGTTATGTGGTTGGCAAGTTGATTCAGGTGTGCTAGGTCTAGGATATATTTAATATGTGCAACGGCCAGGGGCTGCCAGGACAGTTTTGGGAACTGCTGGTCTGTAACATGAGCCGCTTTCCGACCGCAGGGATTTTTGCAGTTCCTAGAACATGAAGTTCCTAAAACCCTTTATTTCAAAATGGTTCTATGTGTAGTAACATGTTCTGACCACAGGCAGGTTGTCCAAACGGTTTCTGGCCACACACAAGTCTAGAGCAGCGACCACCAGGTAGGAGAAGGCCAGGCGCTGCAGAACGCCAGGGATACGCAGAGTGTTCCACGCTACTGTTAACACACATGCACAGAAATATTAATAAAATTGTAAGACATTATATGTACTGTGCAAACCTTTTTGGCACCATAGATGTTTTTTAAACACATCTAGTCATTTATGTTTATTTTTGTCTTTTACAAAAAAGCTATTTTTAGTTTCCCCAAACATTCTTTTGCCCAAAAATGTCATGTTAGAGAATGTTGATTTGTAAAGAAAATAAAATATTCTGTAATAGACATTGTAGGAATACACTGTAGGCCAGTGCATATTGATAAACAGCTGCTAATTGTCAACGACATAATGACTAAATGAAATGAAACTGGGTTAAGGACAAACTAAAAGAAGTGTAACTGTTTTTTTATTTTTTTATTTTTAAAACATCTTTGTTAGTTCTTTTTACATGTGCCCAAAACTTGCACAACACTGTACGTGTGAGTACACGAGTGTGTGTGTGTGCTCACATGGTCCCTGTTGGTGTGAGTACGTGAGTGTGTGTGTGTGCTCACATGGTCCCTGGCAATAGTTGGGGTTGATGATGATGACTCCAATGAGGAAGAGCTGCCCGGTCCTCCACAACACCTTGATGAAGAGAGAGCAACGAGAGAGGCCGCTCCTCAGGGCTGAGCTGACCGACAGGGAGACTGACGTACCCATGATAAACACAAACCTGGGAGAGGACAGACGCGCTGAGTTAGAGCTACAGCAACTGGACAACAACAATTGTTGAATTATGCCGCGTTCCATTTGTACTCGGAGGTCGGAAATTCCGAGTTCCTAGTTGGAATTTAACTGGAACGCCCACCCAAGTGGGAAATTCCTAGTCGCGAAGTCTGAGATATTTCACTACCCCAAGTTAATTTTCCAAGATGGCAGCACCCTGTATCAACAGTATATGAAAGTTGTTGTTACTGTTAATTTTTAGTAATCGTTTTATTTGTATTTCACAAAAATTGTCGTACACACTGTACTGTCCAACTGTTGTCTCTGGACATGTTTCTACAGCATTAGAAGGTGTGAAAACACACCAAAATGCGTTTCATCAACTGGTTTTGCTAAAAATGGCTAACATGGCTAGTTGTATTCTACTTGTATGGCTGACTTGTTTTCCCACTTCGATAACTGGAATGCGATCAACTTGTTTTACTCGGGTGTGACGTCATTCCCAGTTCCAACCTCCCACTTCTGAGCCAAATGGAACGCAGCATAAGTACATGGATCAGGGGTTCTTCAATAGAGGCAGAGACTGTCTTCCTCCTCCGCTAAACTAGATCTCAAAACAGGCTGTACAACCAAAAACGTTGACCTTACCACGGAAATACCAGATCAGCAACGGTGAGTCCTGTGGAGACAGGAGGACAAATATTCATCCTCAATTTAGACAGCAGAGTTCGACCACAGTCCAATCCTTCCACAGGCATTATTCTCCAACGAGATGGTCAGAGGACTTTTTAAGTTCAGGTTATCAAAGTCTGTATTAATAGCAATCATAATGCCAAACCTGATCCTAGATCAATACAGAGACACTTTGTGCATGAATGTGAAACGCTGACCTACTCTGATGTACGAGGTACCATATGGAACATTTTAGGGGAGAACATGGACTTTGCAGACAAAATGGAAAGACTCACCGTTCCAGCTCTCATGTTTGAAGAACCAGTACCTCCCTCCTCCATAGTTCACAAACACCATGATGACCAGGGAAATCCCCCTGAACGTGTCCAGGGATCGGAGCCTGCGCCTGGGGGACACGGTGTTTGGAAGTATGCTGTCTGTGGCCGTCTCCACAGGCCTCCCTGGAGGACCCAACTCCTGCATATGGTAATAAGTCATCACAACAATACATCTGGGCAGCGCTGTACCAACTCCTGACATATGGTAAAACGTCATCACAACAATACATCTGGGCAGCGCTGTACCAACTCCTGACATATGGTAATAAGTCATCACAACAATACATCTGGGCAGCGCTGTACCAACTCCTGACATATGGTAATAAGCCATCACAACAATACATCTGGGCAGCGCTGTACCAACTCCTGACATATGGTAATAAGTCATCACAACATTACATCTGGGCAGCGCTGTACCAATTTGCAACATAAAAATTGGATTTTAAACCAAACTCTAACCTTAAAGACCAGGTATCCCAATCTTTCATGGTTTTTGACAGTACATGCAATATTGACTTTGCGGCTGAAGAGTATAACTCACAGAGTTGATGAGCCGGTCTGTTTCCATGGAATTGCCGAAATGGACCATCAGATTCTTCACCACATCAAGCCTGGACCAGACAAGACACAAACAATCAATCGGGGATAAGCTTCAGATGACCAATGAGTGAAGCGCCGGACATATTAACAGAAACATAACTGATTAAAATACCTCATGACTGTGCTTCCAATAGCGGACAGTATGGCCAGTGTTGTGAACAATGAAAAGGCGACCAGGAGTGCTGTCCGGAGATAATGCATGTCATAGTTTAAAAGTCAGAGTGTGGATGTGTGGGCATGCGTGATGGTGTTCTCGTGCCAGTGTGCATACTCACGAAGATAGCTGTTGACTGGTTCCGTGTCTGTGACTAGGGAACAGTTGCCCTTTGATGGGTCACTAAGGTTGTTTACCCACAGAGAATAGTTGCCATTCTCCCCAAAGTGGAACTGTACCCTGGAGGAGATATAAATACTACTGATTGATAATGTTTATATTTGTTTCATTTGTGCCAAATTAGGGTTGAAGAAATAACCTATTGTAAGGTAATCCAACAGATCAATAATATGGGGTCGTCATCAGCTTCATTTACATGGCCTTTTAGTCATTTAAATGAACATTTATCCTAAGTTACACACACTGAATACAGGGACATACCCCTAAAGCTACTTAGGATAAGGTGCCTTGCTTCAAGGACACAAAAACATTTGGCACACTGGAACCACCTTCCACATCTTAAAATTAGATGACAAAATGTTTTGTGTTAGATCCATCAGCCGTACCCAAATACCTTACCTAACACCATAAATTAAAAACAAAACGTTTATTTTAACAAATAAAATTTTAAAATGTACAGACCTCTAGAATGTACAATCATTTACTCAACCATACAGTCAATAGTGATTTTTTTTTTACCTTTATGTAACCGGGTAAGTTGACTAAGAACAATTTCTTAATTACAGCAACGACCTGGGAGCGATTAGGGTAAAGTGTCTTGCCCAAGGACACAACGACATGATTGGGTTGACAGCCCTATTTTCTCCTTACGTGCATTGTGCCAGACTGCTGTTGAGCTGCAGGGTGATGCCATGCTGTGTACCCACGGTGAAGCTCACTGCACTGGGCACACCTGGATCCGTTCCTGCTGGCACCACGCCCAATGGCTGGTACAAACACTGGTAGACGGGAAGATAGGGACAAGGGTCGTGTAACATCCTGTGTGCGCGGAGTAAGACCTGCAGTCACTGTGTGCGACTTACCTGATAGCAGTGGTCAGAAAGCAAACTCACGACCACCTCAGAGTGCAGCTCATTGTTGACTGTAAGCACGGCCTCGTCCATCTTTAATTTCGTGGTTTTACGCCGATGGTGACGTGCTGACGGATGCAGACGCACGGAAAAAATCATATACAAGTGTCCACAACAGCTTTTGATGAACAGCGCGCATTCAATTGATATAAACTGCCGTGCACACACTGGTGTAGTAGTAGAAAATACACTTCGCAATCATTTGTACATATGCCAACGGTCCATCAATGTTCTGCCTCGGATCAGCAAGGTAACTGTTGTTGACAAATTACAACGTTAACGCAAAGCTCCTGCGGCTTCTCTCCATCACTGCCCAAATTGGCAGGCATATTTACTTAACACCACGACGCTGATCACTAACGAATGTGAATTTAACGGTGGATAGCTGCTAGCCAAATCATTCATATAGCCTACAGAATGCTGCTCCCAGACGGAGGGAGGCCTGTGGGGCTGGCGTGGACGTGTGTGTCAGTCACGCCAATGTCATGTGATTTATTAATCCGCTTTCTTCCACGGACTGTGAAAATAGTCCGGAAGCAGCCGGGAATTTCAAACCTTTCAGCATGGATAAGACGTGTTTTTTGTTGATGACATTGGCCTAATTTTAACTTAATCTACCAAATGTCGCACCTATCAAAGCAATGGTTTAAACGTTTCTGGTGTTGTGTTCAATAGCTACGTCAATGTCATTTTTTACAAGTGGTTAGGTATTATTATTTATCATACTTACAGGGAACATCAGCTACGCAAATGGCAAACAGCAAAGCAAACCCAGCTAGTAAAAACACACAATAATGCCTTTCTCGCTGTGCCATTTGTACGACTTCCTCACTGTCCCCAACCACCGGAGATATGTTGTGTTTTTTCCTTAATTTTCCTCTCTCCATAACAAATACACTTCCGATACCACCTTCTTTTTTTTCCGAACTACTGTAGTGGGAGCGAAGAGGGTCAATCTAAATACGCATGTAACCATTTGAATCCACAATGAGTACACTTCTATAGAATTTTGACGATTTTTAAAGGACCATTTATTGTCAATTATTTTTTTCTAGGCACCAATAAAAGTGAACTGTGTCTAACGGCGTCCAAATCTACTAGACAAGCTTGAGTGTCGTTTTCGCCACTGTCCACTTGTCGGGCACCGTGACCGGACTAAATCCAAGGGTTAACTGTACATGTAATCCTGGCATCATAAAATAAATCTGCATCAAGAACAACACTTCTGGTTGCAATATTGTGCATAGGAAATAAAATCATAGGAATGTAAGCATACATACATATATATATGTATATATATAAGCATAGGAAATAAAACTATCCGGTAACACACTATCATAATATAAACGATGTCTTAGAATAGGCAGTTTAGGGAATAACCGTCGTGACATGTGCAGCGCCTGGTTCTATGGTGTAATGGTTAGCACTCAGGACTCTGAATCCTGCGATCCGAGTTCAAATCTCGGTAGAACCTGCTCATCGCTTTTTGAAGGGTCCCTTATTTACTTAGAAATTAAAAAGGCGATTGGACGTGCTTATCTGTCATATCTCACCAGTTCACCAGTATCGAGAACTCTCTAGCTAATATAGGGTCATGGCTAAAAAGAATACAGCTCATTTCAAAACACCAGACGTAGATTTTCTGCCCGCAATAGTAGCTAGCCAGTTACACTTTTCTTCCAACAGCTAGCTACGTTAACTAACTAGTTAGTTGTCTGACTAACAACACCAGAAGGGAGCTAGCTAATTGTGTGTCAAAAATGTTGTGGTTTTTACGATGAGTGAGTGGTGTAAATGGCGACTTGCAAACGTTTATACTTGGATGCATAGACCTTTAAGAACACCGAGTTGTAGAGGTGCATTCGCCGGCGGCAGCTAACCTATTTTAATTTTTAAATTCAGACCTTAGCTATTTCGTAGGAGAAAATAATGCTACGTACAATACTATTTGCTGCAAACCACCTGGATGCAAGTTCATCAATCTACTACTGTAGGCTTTGAAATGTTCCTCCCTCCTGCTTGCTGTAGCATTGATGTGCTGTCCATAGTTTACTGTTCGTGACAGAGTTGATACAATAAACCACTGCTAAAGCATTAACAATAATTATATTTTCTTCAGAAAGAACAAGTTCTAAATGGTACCAAACACTATCCCAAGTCCATATCACTGGTTCCAGTCATTGGTTCCAATACATACCTAGGCTATCTTCAAACTCCCGCAAGAGTTTCGTGCCACGAGCTGTAACCCTTCTAACCATAGCCCTAATTTAGACAAACATTAATTTGTTTTACAAACAGCCATTATCCGCACATAGTACAATTTCAAAAACGCTGAAAGTTTTGCTAACATAAAATAACTCGTTAGGTCAGTTAGTCAGAGCGTCGTGCTACTTACATATGGCCGGTTAGCTCAGTTGGTTAGAGCGTCGTGCTAATAACGCGAAGGTCGCGGGTTCGATACCCGTACTGGCCATGAAACGTTTTTGTTTTCGGAAGTTTTTGTTTTCCTGCTGTGTCTGTGTCGTGAACATAATACTGACAAATTCCGAAATATTACGTTTCTTTTATTCTGAAATGTCTTCTGTGTTGTGTTGGGTATCAAATTCAAATTTATTGTCAGTTGTCACATGTACAGAAGACCACGGGTGGATTTGCATGTACTGTGAAATTCTTGTGTCCTTGTTTCAACATCAGCAATGCAGTAAAAATAACAATAATAAAAACTGAAATAGGTGCATAAGTCTAAGAAATGTTTGGGATTAAATGGGTTAATAGTGTGTAAAATGATTTGACCATATTTTATACACTCTCCTGGTTATTTGCTAGGCGCACACCATATTTATTGCTATACACTCATTGGCCACTTTATTAGGTACACCTGTTCAACTGCTCGTTAACGTAAACATCTAATCAGCCAATCATGTGGCAGCAAGTCAATGCATTTAGGCATGTAGACATGGCCAAGACGGTCTGCTAAAGTCCAAACCAAGCATCAGAATGGGGAAGAAAGGTGATTTGAGTGAATTAAACGTGGCATGGTTGTTGATGCCAGACAGGCTGGTTTGAGTAGTTCAGAAAGTGCTTCTCTTTTAGGATTTTCCTGCACAACCATCTGGGATTACAAAGAAAAAAAGCATCTATCCTGTCGTGTATAATCGGTTCAGGCTGGTGGTGGTGGTGTAATGGTGTAGGATATATTTTTTGTCATTGGGCCCCTTAATACCAAGTGAGCATCTTTTGAATGCCACAGCCTACCTGACTTAAAACAATGCCACATTATTATGTCTATGATTTTACCTATTGAGTAGACGCACTCTTCTGATATTTGCTCGGAGATATTCACCGTAGCACACACATTTTTTGAGTGATCTGCATTGGCTGCATTTATTTAACATTGTCAGAGGTTTTAACATCCACATTGTTATTGTATTTACAGTTAAATCGTTTTTTCTCACTATTACTAATAATGAAATAATATTCTTTTATGACACTTTTCTCTTAATACATCGCGGACTTTTATTTTGACATTTCCTTAAATTTCATGACCCGGATGTACATGTTTAATGTTACCCACAAGACTTAGGCGATACAAGCATATTTATTTCGTTAAGTGAAGGATACAAAATTTGTGTTAATTCAAAGGAAGCGAGCCGGCGAGTATAGAAACAAGGTAACCACCTACAAAAGGTTAGTTAATCTAGTTAGTTAGTTATCTACAAGATCTAGTAAAGCGTCAGTTTAGCTGCTTAGCCAGCTAGCTGTAATGGTAGCTGGTAAATAGGTAACAGTATATACAGGAAAGATGTACAATATTACAGTTGTTGGTGTCATTGCTATTCAGCTTTGTAGTTTATTATAAAATGGTGTTGGAGGATATTTTTGAGAACTAGGTGGTTGTGTAATTTGTATGGTAACTCCAGGGAGGCTTTGTAGTTAATACTAGGTAATTCTGCTGTGATGGACACAAGCCCAACGTTGTCTCAGGCTTTGTCTCAGACCAGCATGTCCGCGGTGTGTCGTCTTACAGGATGGACCCAGCCCTGCTGCGGGAAAGGGAGCTCTTCAAGAGGAGAGCTCTCTCACAGCCGACAGTGGAGAAAAGACCTGCAGCTTCCGAGTCAGGGGGCTCCAAAAAAAAGAAATCCAAAGCAGATAAAGAGGCCTCCGGCTCCAAGCATGGATCTGGTAAGACTCAGCTTCGACTGAAACTCCTTATACTATCTTAGAGTATCGAGGCTAACCAATGTACAGTTGTCAAGATTATTCAACTAAACTCCTCTGGCCTCAGCAATTTCATTTTTTGTTAATCAAAGACATCTCTGAGTCAGACATCTTTCTTTGAAATTGTGAGTTTATATGATGTCATGAACCTGAACCAAAACAAGATGTATGAGTCTTCTTGCCTGGAGAAACTGGGATTTATAACAATTTTTGGGTTGTCAGATTTGGCCATGTCACTAAAACCAGGAGATCAGGATCACATTTCAGATCAGATTTGGCCAAAGATCAGATTTGGCCATGTCACTAAAACCAGGAGATCAGGATCGCAGAGTCTATTCAGAAAATATCTGGAACATGCAGCATAGCTATACAAACTGCTAGTTTGATTCTGAAGCTTAGCAGGGTCAGGCCTAGTTAGTCCCTGGATGGAAACCAGATGCTCCTGGAAGTGTTGTTGGAGGGCCAGTAGGGGGCACTCTTTCCTCTGGTCTGAAGATCATCCCCAATGCCCCAGGGCAGTGATTGGGACATCTGCTTTGCATAGGGTGCAGTCATTTGGATGGGATGTTAAACAGTTGTCCTGAATCTGTAGTCACTAAAGATCCCATGGCACTTATCGTAAGGGTATGGTGTTAACCCCAGTGTCTGGGACATTTACAATATGGCCCTCACAATCTTGGCAACCTTATCACCCCCAGGGTTCAATTGGCTAATGTATCTCCTGTCCTCCCCCTGTAGCTAACTATTCCCCACGTCGTTGCTGCAAATTTTAACATGTTGACAGCCAACATGCCTTGTAAAATAATGATTAAATAGTAATACCGTACATTATCAAAGATGACCTGAAATGGATCCACAGCCACCACTTCTGTTTTATTTGTAAATTGTTTCGTATTTCTAAGGTCTGTCCATGACTGACATTTACCAATAACTGGTTCAGTGATGAGAATGCAGTAACTATTTGGTTTTGTGGTTGTTTCACCTAGTTTCCCAAATGTAAATGCACTTACTGTAAGGTGCTCTGGATAAGAGCGTCTGCTAAATGACTAATGTAAATGCACTTACTGTAAGGTGCTCTGGATAAGAGCGTCTGCTAAATGACTAATGTAAATGCACTTACTGTAAGGTGCTCTGGATAAGAGCGTCTGCTAAATGACTAATGTAAATGCACTTACTGTAAGGTGCTCTGGATAAGAGCATCTGCTAAATTACTAATGTAAATGCACTTATTGTAAGGTGCTCTGGATAAGAGCATCTGCTAAATGACTAATGTAAATGCACTTATTGTAAGGTGCTCTGGATAAGAGCATCTGCTAAATTACTAATGTAAATGCACTTATTGTAAGGTGCTCTGGATAAGAGCATCTGCTAAATGACTCATGTAAATGTGAAAAGTGAAATGACCAATTTTGCGTCTACCCATTTCTCAAAATACTCACCTTTTATAGCTGATGTTGTTATTTTTATTGACTACAAACCTAAACAGCAATGTAAATAAGGAATGTAAACATACAGTACCTTGTATGGCTGCATCTAAACTGGGTGCATTTTGCTGTGTTCCTCCAAGTCTAGATGCTCTGAGCTTGTAGTCAAGTTATGGTTATAAAATGGCTAACAAGTGTTGCTATACAAACATGCTGATCCAATCCATGATATGAATCCACATGTAAATATTCACTGAATCTGTTTACCTTAACCTTGTTGATATTAACTATACTTATCAAATCGGTTTTATGTTCATATGATGTAAAAAATAGGTCAAGGTTCTTAACGTCAATGACTTGTCAAATAATTAAAAAACTAGGACAAGATTATTGACAGGCAATTCATTTTCTACAAGCTCATGTCTTATTTTGGGGGTATAGTAAAATTTCTTTATAAATAATGAGTTTATTTATAAATCTCCATGTCCCCATTATGAATAGAATGTAATATACAGTAACTGTAGGCTATTGCAGTCATCGTGGCACTTTGTTAAGCTCAGTGAAACCCACCATGGATAATATTAGCTTTTTAGTTTTTGCTCGACTTTTGAGGTGAATAACTTTTGTGGACAACAAGGTAACTTTGATTGATAGAACCAATATTTTTTATAGAACTTGGTAGATATTCCATTTAAAAAATACCTGATTGGTCAGGACCATGTAAACATTGGTGCGAAGTTCCATAATATTAGTACATTGAGCACGATAACTCATTGGACAGTGACATATTTTTTTTGTTAATTTGGTTGTGTAATTAAGCATTTTGAGTTTAAAAGGATGCAGCGACAATGAGGTTGAAGTGCAGACTGTCAGATTTTATTTCAGGGTATATTCATACATATCAGATTAGAAATGAGAACTAGGTTTATCACGTTTAGAAATGACATCATTTTTTGTACATGGTCCCCCCCCCCCTATTTTTAGGCACCAAAACCATTGGGCATGTTGACATAATGTTGAATAAAGGAATGTTAATTGTTAATATTTGGTCGCATGTCCTTTGCATGCAATAACTGCTTGAACTCTGCGATGCATCAACATCACCAGACGCTGGGCAACATGTGGTGGGATGATCCATGTGCATGCCCCTCTCCATTCGACAGATCTGTCCATGTAGTTACGGAGCTGCCAACAAGGCAGGACTGGAGGGTATTGGGAGGGGAAATAAATCGGGAGGGGATGAGACAACACTTATGATTTCACTTTTTTATTTTCATTATCGTAATTTTCAGGCATGTTGTTTCTAAGGCAAGTGAAACAATACCTTGTGCTCAATGCAAATAGGGTTTGTATTTACATCAGTAACTACATTGCCAGTCACACTTTTAGTCATGTCAAATAAACAATGGTCACGACATGAGTTATTGACTGTAAAAGGCAATATATGAAGGGCAGACTTTGTTCATTGGACACAAAGGTAAGTAGGAGTGACTAATACCTGACATTATTAGGCCTTGGTTTGCAATTCCATGCTATTGATTCAAAACTCAACATTTGTAATTGCTAATTGAAAATGTAAGTGAAACATTTCCATAAATACTTACATACTACTTAGTATTCATATACATTTTTTTGTTTATCATACATTTTTTTTTGTTGTCATTTTGTTTATGCAGCAGGTTTTAGAATACATTTCTGCCAATTGTATCGAAACCTAGTCCACTTTCAAACATTGTTTGGTTTTGTTCGCTAGCCATGGGTACTAGAACGCGATGGTCCTAGCGCTGCACTTTGTGGTTCTCCTCTGCATCTTGTATGGAAAAGGTTGTCGGTTGTTACAATGTGGTAATGGACGGCATGTGAAGTAGAATAGACTAAACACCGTTACATGACAGGCGGGGAAAACCCTGATGTTGGAATAGAAGAAATCCTCTCCCTGGATGAATTCTGATTTTCAGAGCTACAGGAGAAGTCTACTTCACTCGCCAAATTCACTTAGAGAGGAGTTCTGACGAGGCCTGGATGAGTCTGCAATATTTCAAACCCCTTTGGATGACGTCAATTATGTGCTGCGGTACATGGCTGTAGTCTTGTCAAGCTGAAATCGCACATGATAAACTCTGCGTTCCCTGGAATATTGACTGCCGGATGTCCCGTCTATGAATCGATTTGGCGAGTGAAGAGGACTTTCTCTCCTTTTGGTGAATTGGAATCCAGCTCGTCACACCTGTCCTTCTCTTTTCCCCGCTGACGGATCTGACCCGTTGCCACGCTCACACAACGTTACACCTGTACATACGGTCCCACTGGCCCGGGAGCATTCTGACAGCTCGGGTTAAAGTTAAACAGTCTGATCTCCTGCTCGGCCCTGGTCACCGTGGCTACGACCCGCTGTGTCCATTTACACCACCTCAGTGTTTGACCCCGTGGGACTGCGCGTCTCCGTGTCCTGAAAGGGCCCTTGGCCCCCTTCCATTAGGTCTCGGTGGGTCTTCCCCTGTGGGACAATGAACGAACACGAGTTACACACTGGTTTAAGGTAATGCTAACAACATTTATGCAGATTTGCACAATGGCACGTGATACATTTCCTGTTAGATAATTTTTAATTTAAATTCTATTGTTATGAATGTTTATTAAATTAGTCTTTCACAGTAAACGGCCAGACGAGACATTTGAGTGGAATATACGAATTCGGCGAATCTGAACCATCCGAATCTACGAAGACGACGCCAACCTTGACACAGCAGCCACAGTCAAGCAGCTCGTAGAGGAATGCCAGTGTTGCCAGGGAGACCACGGTGAGGATGAAGAGCAGGAGGATGACGAAGCAGGCGACGTTCCAACCGTCATGGAAAGGGAACACCTCCTGGACTTGCAGGGAGACGCGGGACAGCGGGGCGACGGAGCTGGCGTTGAGGCTGGACATTATCTGGTCAGGAGAGAGAACACAGCAGAGTCTTGGTGAAGAACCACTCTGAGGCCCCCAACGTCTGGACCTTTTCACGTTCCCTGAGCTGATCTAATTGGTTAAACAGCAGATGGGGAACAAATGTGTGAATATTCTGTAGCTTGGATGATTTATTGTCGATAGTGAACGCATATAGCATTTTGTAAATACTGTTTATTACGTGAATAAATGGACTATACTAGAGAACTGTGACGTTTGACAATGTCAGGAATGTGTAAGTTCTTTAAATAAAAAGTGTAGTTGTTATATGATAATATTTGCAGTCTTACTCTCACAGGTGCCTGCAACTGTCCCATTTTTTTTAGCTATTTACTTTGAACACACACACTTTGTTGCTCCTCTAACACCACATCATCTGAGCTGCAGAACACTTCCTGAGCGCTGAACACTGTCCTCAACCGAATGCTTCGAAACATCAAATTTACTTTTGGTTGCTCTCACAAAACAAACTACTTGCTAAGAGAACATGAAAAAATCTATAGTACAAATTAACCTTGTTGATTTTGGTGTAAATGTCCTTTTTTTTTTGGCTTTGAACAAAGTATCATGATGTTCATCTGATATCACTTTCAAAGTCCACAGCCTCACTGACAACTACTGACACTATCAGAGGAACAGACAAAATGACTGACGGATCACACTGCTACACAGAAAGTTAGCTCTATGTGCTACTCCACACATTTCTGATGTCTGTCTTCTCTAATTTGTGTGTGTGTGTGTGTGTGTGTGTGTGTGTGTGTGTGTGTGTTTCTTTTTTTAACTGTGGCATTTCAGTCTCTGGCTTGTGAGGCACTAGTTACCCGATCAGTGATGTTTTAAAAATGTACTTCCTCTGCATCGTTCATTAAAAAGTTTGTGTTTAAAAGTTTGTGTGCCTTTGCTTGTGTGTGTGTGTGATGATTCATATCTGTTGTGTACATCTGTGGTGTTTGTTCCTCCTGCATAAGGCTGATTTGAGTTTGTTCTACTGGTGTTACTCTTGTCTAGGGGTTCTGTTCTCTAGTATTTCCATTTTTTATTATTTGCCTTGACATTTGCAATGTTTTGGTGATTCGTTTACTTTAATATATTTATAATGTAAAAAATAAAATGTGCCATTTAAAAGATAAAATAATACTATATTTAACAATGAAGTAAATGGGTTTATGTTATATCTCTGATGAACCAGCAAAAACAACCAGAGATTTTAGGTGGTCTGGTTGGTTATTAGTGATTTGGTTTGGTTTTGTCCTCCCAGTTCTACCTGAATTATATGTTCTTGTCAATATGAATGTGTGGAGCACTTTAGAATAGATACCTATCTGGCATTCTTTTCTGTGAAGGCATGATTGGATAAATGGCATACTGTGTTTTTACGCTAACAGCATCAGTCCCCTGACACCTCCTCCACCAAAAACCCCACCCTCACCACAGTGGGTCAGCAATGTGACTTACAGACAATGTTGCCACAGTTACTTTGAAAACGTATTCAGATGACTGATTACTCCTTAAAAAAGTAACTTAGTTTACAGATTACTTGATTTTAAAAGTAACTACGGTAAGTTAGGTTATTTGTTACTTTATTAGTTACATTCAGCAGCTGCCGACAACACCCCCGCCGTCCCAACATCTAAATGACAACCAGTTTGCCAACCCTCACTTTATTGGAAGTGCATTTTTAACAATAACGTCAACAATGTATCTCCTGACATTTTAAGTTGAACTTAAAAACAATTTCCTGAAAAAATATGTGTTTTTATAAAATAAAATAGACAGTTTTTCTTGACCTGACATTTAACTTTTAACACTGTAATGGCAAAACTTACTATTTATAATTTACATTGTTTAAATGTAACAAATATTATTATTTTTTTAATATTAGTGCTCATTTTAATTCACTGCAATAATCATTGTGAATTTATTATAAAGCTAGTGAATTGTAACAAAAATTTTATTGTATTGTGTGTAATAAGAGTCTAAAAGTATATGATAGATACATAAATAACTTAACATGTTTTTAATAACCTTTTATTAATAAGAATAACAAATACATTGTACACACAATTTCATTGATTATATTGTCAGTGTCTCATGTGAAAACATGATTACAATTGAAAAACATTCACTAGAGTCTGTTTTATCCAACAATAGATCAATTTTAGCAACACATGAACATGGGCACACTACATATCTATGCAATTAATTAACAATGATTATTTTAATGAATTACGAGCGCTATTATTTTGACGAGGAAAATCAGAGTTTGTGTTGCTGGCATATAGTGTTGCCATGCGAACGGTTGTTGCCTATAGCTAGCACCGGCTCTGACTGTCCTCATGCTGAAAACGTGACTTGTCGCATATGTGACTTCCCGGACAATGACAAAAATAGTAATGCACAGTGACTTGGATAAGTAACTTTAACCTGATTACTGGTTTGGAAATAGTAATGCGTTAGTAACACGTTACTCTAAGTAACGAGTAATCTAAGTAAAGCGTTACTGGCATCACTGCTGACAGAGACATTCTCCCTAGAGCAACTTGGGGTGAAGTACCTTGCCCAAGGACGCAGCGACATCTGGCACAGCCGGGAATTGAACCGGCAACCTTCCGACTACTAGCCCTAACCGCTGATTCATCTGAACCCCATGGACCACAGTGGGCAAGCGCCAGACAGCACGCACAAGCGCCAGACAGCACCCACAAGCGCCAGACAGCACGCACAAGTGCCAGACAGCACGCACAAGTGCCAGACAGCACGCACAAGCGCCAGACAGCACGCACAAGCGCCAGACAGCACGGACAACTTGTGTGCGCACCCATAGAGCCCTTTCTGGCCAAGTGGTCCCAGTCATTGATTTTTCTAAAGAAGTATCTAATGCTGTGTGCCATCTCCCTACACACACACACACACACACACACACACACGTCCCATTACATCCAATCTAGTGTGAGTGAGAACTGCTGTAGTGAAACCCATCTGGATTTTAAATCCTTATTTTGTGTGTGTCTTAAATCCTTTCAGACTGGTGGTGGTAGAGGCCTAGTCATCTGATTTATAGTGTTTATCTGAATCACAGCATCTGTACGTTGTGAATTGTAAAAGGTTCCCTGTTACCCCCACCCTGACATTGCCTAGGACACACCTCCTTTAAGCTCACAGGCTCCGCTCTCTCCTACTGCTCACTCACACCATCCTGAGATTGGAGACAGAGCTGTTTATTGACTATTCCACACTGTCTTCATTTTATCACAAGTTCTTATAAATGTAGTACCATTTTCCAGAACAATAAAGCGACAGGAGGAACGCTAGCGACAGGAGGAAACACTATTTAGTTTTGTGACAAGGTGGGAAAAGCTGCTCGCATGTTGTTGTTGAATATTATTCATGCTTATCTGGTAAAATGAGGGTCAGAAAATATAGGATTTTTTTAAACCTATCAGGACAGACCTGAACTTAATGTACCAAAACAGATTGGGTACAGTCTTTTTAGCGATGAAGGCAGATTTTCTTTTTGGTACTATTATTTTTTTTAAACTAATTTTCCCATGATTCTCTTGTCACTCAGCAGCAGGTTACCATGAGCAAACATGTTTGGAACATCAAATCATATCAGCATCCACTATGGTGGTACTGTTGCATTGTGGGCTTTTCTCAGCTCTAGAGAATGAATGCATCGCAAAATGCATTAGGTCAGTTGGATGCAGAAGATCCTTGTCCTGCCTTCTGTAGCTGCGGGAAAACACCCATCTAGTGTAAATTCAGACTGCTGAAGACACAGACGATCTGTCTCCGTAGGGCGTGTATAAAATACATGAATTAGACTTGTACGGGTAGCCACACTTAAACAAACGCACATGACAGTCATAACATGCAGACTCACCTGTAAAGAGGATGCAGGAAAAAGATGCTGCTTGTCTGCCTCCCTGCTCTCTTCTTCGGAGCTCGTCCTCCCCCGCTTGGTCCCCTTGTACCCCCCCCTCTCCCTGCCACTCCTTGCAGCTCTGCTTGTCTTCATACACAAGCCTCTCTGCCATTGGCTGAGTTCACTATATTCCTATGAGCAATTGGCCAATTCTCCTAAAAAGGGAAAAAAAATTAACTGAACGATCCGCCTCCTTTGCTCCTAACAGCTGCTCATGTGATGAATATTTAAAGAGTCATAGCAACAGACCACTCCTCATTGGCTCTTCTCCAGCTCAGGCCTTGCTCTGATTGGTTGCTTTCCTGTACTAAGGCTTGGGCACAGCTGAAGTCAGAGACGCAGCATGTTGAGTAGGAGCCAGTGGGGACGGACCTGAAATGGCACCCTGCACAGAACTGATACACTGAGGAAAGAATGGTCCTGACTACAGCTGCCCCGTCTGTTCACACTTACTTTTCCTTAACAACTGGTGGTGTTGGCAAGAAATTGTGCCTGTGTTGCTTAAATAGATATGACAGCTCTGTCTCACCAGTTTAAAGACATGAAAAAAATAAATTTGTTCAGGATTTGAAGATGCACCTTGAATTAATATTTTTTGTCACAATGTCTAAAAATGAGTGATTTAATAGTACAAATCCAACAAAAGTAACAACATTTAAAGCTGCTGTTTGTAGAATTTGTGTAGAAAACAGAACTACTTTCTATTTCAGTGGCCAGCTTCCAAAAGCTGTAGAACATGTATTTTGTGATACTTAAAACAAATTGAAAAATACAGTGCCTTGTGAAAGTATTTTCGACCCCTGAACTTTTCGACCTTTTGCCACATTTCAGGCTTCAAACATAAAGGTATGAAACTGTAATTTTTTGTGAAGAATCAACAACAAGTAGGACACAATCATGAAGTGGAATGAAATTTATTGGATATTTCAAACATTTTTAACAAATAAAAAACTGAAAAATTGGGCGTGCAAAATTAATACTTAATTCAATACTTTGTAGCGCCACCTTTTGCTGCGATTACAGCTGTAAGTCGCTTGGGGTATATCTTTGTCAATTTTGCACATCGAGAGACTGGAATTTTTGCCCATTCCTCCTTGCAAAACAGCTCGAGCTCGGTGAGGTTAGATGGAGAGCGTTTGTGAACAGCAGTTTTCAGTTCTTTCCACAGATTCTCGATTGGATTCAGGTCTGGACTTTGACTTGGCCATTCTAACACCTGGATATGTTTATTTGTGAACCATTCCATTGTAGATTTTGCTTAATGTTTTGGATCATTGTCTTGTTGGAAGACAAATCTCCGTCCCAGTCTCAGGTCTTTTGCAGACTTCATCAGGTTTTCTTCCAGAATGGTTCTGTATTTGGCTCCATCCAGCTTCCCATCAATTTTAGCCATCTTCCCTGTCCCTGCTGAAGAAAAGCAGGCCCAAAACATGATGCTGCCACCACCATGTTTGACAGTGGGGATGGTGTGTTCAGGGTGATGAGCTGTGTTGCTTTTACGCCAAACATAATGTTTTGCATTGTTGCCAAAAGGTTTGATTTTGGTTTCATCTGACCAGAGCACCTTCCACATGTTTGGTGTGTATCCCAGGTGGCTTGTGGCAAACTTCAAACGACATTTTTATGGATATCTTTTAGAAATTGCTTTCTTCTTGCCACTCTTCCATAAAGGCCAGATTTGTTTTGAGGTGTTTCCTTTTTTTCACTGAAAAAGAGCCGGTTTGTTTGATAAATAGGGTGACCATATTTTAGTTTTCTAAACAGAGGACAGTGGGAGTGGGAGGCAGACGGACACCCGCAGTGAGTGGTAAATACAAAACCCCAAAAAACACACTCAATGAATGACGACTGTAAAAGCCGAATCCTGGAAAGTTTGGGCGATTTTAAAGTCCTGGCCAACGCATTTTTTAGGTCCAAAAAGAGGACGCATAGTCACCCTAATGATAAAGGTATAAACATGATATGTGTTTCCTCTCTTCAGATGCCAGTAATGGGAACTTCAACCTGAAAGCTTTGACTGGTAGCAGTGGATACAAGTTTGGTTGTTTGGCCAAAATAGTCAACTACATGAAGGTAACACACGCACACAAACGCACACACACACACACACACACACACACACACACACACACACACACACACACACACACACACACACACACACACACACAC
>JACXGM010017007.1:0-20047 GCA_016801145.1 Umbra pygmaea
ACTGTGCAGGCTGGTGGTGGTGGTGTAATGGTGTGGGGGATGTTTTCTTGGCACACTTTAGGCCCCTTAGTGGCAATTGGGCATTGTTTAAATGCCACGGCCTACCTGAGCATTGTTTCTTACCATGTCCATCCCTTAATGGCCACCATGTACCCATCCTCTGATGGCTACTTCTAGCAGGATAATGCACCATGTCACAAAGCTCGAATAATTTCAAATTGGTTTCTTGAACATTACAATAAGTTCACTGTACTGAAATGGCCCCCACAGTCACCAGATCTTAACCAAATAGAGCATCTTTGGGATGTGGTGGAACGGGAGCTTTGTGCCCTGGATGTGCATCCCACAAATCTCCATCAACTGCAAGAGGCTATCCTATCAATATGGCCTAACATTTCTAAAGAATGCTTTCAGCACCTTGTTGAATCAATGCCACGTAGAATTAAGGCAGTTCTGAAGGCGAAAGCGGGTCAAACACAGTATTTGTATGGTGCTCCTTATAATCCTTTAGGTGAGTGTAGATTCAAGTTAATGGTGACCTGATATGGCCAGCTCGGACCGGCAATGCACAGCAGAGAGGGGTCCACTGCAAACCACTTAAAGCTGGTTTACTTAAACCCTGGGTTGACAATTGGTATGTCAGCACAACTGACCAGGACTGCAAAGCACCAGGGCCCAGTACATCACGAGATCAAGCTCATTGCGATCCAAGACTTCTATACCAGTCGGTGCCAGAGGAAGGTCAGATAATCATCAGACTACTCACCCAAACCATGAACTGCTCACTCTGCACTTTCTCATTGATGTTGCACTGAAAGATTTACTGCTGCTGTATTTGTTTTTCATGTCACTGAGTATTTTATGTTTGTCTTATACTGCCGATACCTGGTGTCCTGCACATTCTGTGTTACCAGTTCTTCCTGAGGTACCAACATTCTGGCCCAGTTATTACATTAGGTTGCAAATGTTACTGCTTTTACCTCCGCATTTCCTATATATATATATATACAGTCAAGTTGTGTTGCACATGTAAGAGACACAGATGTTAATGCATGCACAGTGACATTCTTGTGCTGCTTAGCAGTGCAGTTATAATAGAAGTCTACTACATGACATCCTGCACATTCTATAATACCAAGTATCTCCTGTACATCCCCATTACTGTATATATTCTTTGCCGCATTTTTTAAAACCCATTCCAGTGCTTAACTTTAAATTACTTATCATATTGTTAGAAATGGCTTGAAAATGTTATGTTATACCTCCATTTCGTTAGTATCCTGCACATTCTTTGGTAACACATATCCGCCATTACTGGATCAAATATATATTGGTCATTTTTCATTCCATCCCACTGAACTCTTTAGTCCTCTATAGTATTAACAATTATTATATTTTTATAATTTGCTTATAAATCTTGTTTATACCTCCGTTTATTTGGAAAACCTGCTAATTCTTTAGTAAAACTTTTATTTGATCACTTAGCAAAAGTATTAACTAGCTATTATATATAAGGGATCTGACATGTTTAATTACAGTAACTGTATGGTTCTGTCAAAACGTATTCTTGATAAATGGCGTTCTAAAAATATATAGGCTAGAATAAGCGACGGCAGAACTCCCGAAACAAAGCGTTTTCCCGCGACAAGCAGCTGAAGGGCCGCTTGGCGGTGAAGGCGTGGAAAGGGCGGTTGGCCCGCGTGGCTGAAAAGGAAGCTGTGGGAACTTTTATAGAGACTGCCAGACAAAAGCCGGAAACCGGGTTTGCGATAAGGATACCATGGTTCGCGAGCTCATTGCTTTTTGGTTTGGGTTGTAGTCTGTGCAAATCAAAATGAACATTTGTGGAATTTGGGCTGTGTGTACAAAAATAGAGGCAGTGTTTTAGCTTCATACCCTTCACCCTAAGGCAAATCATGTGCCTGCAAAATGGATGGCTGTGTGATTCCCGTTAATGATAGGCTATTCATTATTTCTCCAAATTCCGCCAGGGCATTGATGTATACAAAGTGTGTGCTTCCAACAAATTCTTGTTAAAAAACGTGGTATTTTTTGCGTTGTGTTCAAAGGTGTTAAATGAGTTTGCACTCCTACCATACCACACTGACATCTGTGGGTGTCGCTCAAGAGCAGTGAATGTGATTCTTTCTCCATCAGCCCCCAGCCCCCAGCCCCCCTTCTCTTGTCTGTGTGAGTGTGTTGTGTGTCGGATAGAAAGTGAGCCTGGTTTCCAACTGAGTGCTTGCTCTCCCTCTCTCTCTCAGTGTGTGTGTGTGTTGTCATTATTATCCAGTCTGCTCCCAGCTCAGAATGGCCAGATTCACTCAGACTGAAACAAGAAGGCAGCAGCAACCACAGCAGCCCCATCCCGCTAACACCAGCCTGGTTTTCACTGGACCTGGGGCTCCACCGACCCAACAACCACTACTACTTATCCCTCACCAGCATCAGTACTGTCAGATCACATTTCCTAAACCCATGAACGGGTCAGAATCCATTTCAATTCATCCGGAGAGCGGCAACATGAAAGACCAAGATGCCATTAAGCTGTTTATCGGGCAGATACCGCGGAACCTTGAGGAAAAAGACCTGAAACCTCTGTTTGAACAGTTTGGGAAAATCCACGAACTGACAGTTCTAAAGGACCGATACACCGGCATGCACAAAGGTAACGTGTGCCCCCACCCCCTCAAACGGCGCATAGCAAGGCCTAATACAACTAGATGTATTTTATATTATATAGTAGAGTAATTGGCAGTCGCATGGGTGGTGTATTTTGCAATATGCAACAAATGTTTTCTTTGTCGTATTGTCCAACTTGCCACATTAAATTATTCAACAGAATTGCTAACAGAATTTATGTCTACTGTTTTCCGCCAAACATTTTAACTACCGTTACGAATACTCTTGGTCTAATGTCCCTAAATATCGGGGCAATGGACATCTACTGTACGTGGAGATTTCCTGGCTGCAGACCATAGTTTTGCCTCCACGCATAGGCTTACATATCTTTATTTTTTGGGTGTTTAAATATAGACTTTTAACTTGGTAATAATTTTAATAAAACGTTTTCAATTTAATTGTTTAATTTTCAAAACGCTATTTGAGAACTGGGGCAGATGCGCTCAAAGGGATGCCTTTTTAAAAAGCTTCTCCTTCTCTGTCTCATATTTTACGAAGGGGCATTATCATTTATTTATCCTGGCTTTCTTTAATCCATGTGCTGCTCAAATTGTACCGAGACCAGACGACCAAAGAAATTTTGTGTCAACATGTAAGAAATCAGGGATGCAAGGGCTGTCACAACAAGATGATGTACGTTTCTACGTCGCAAGCAGCGATTCTGCTTCTAGTGTAGCCGCGTAGAGCTCGTGATAGTGTATACGATGTAAATACGCGCATCAACAAAAAGACTCGACGTTTTCCAGTGCTGTCTGGGCCAGTCGACGCCATTTAACTTCAATATGAAGGTCTATTAGGCTGTGATAGTTAACGACGTTGCCCTATTCATCATCGTCATCATCATCTTCACAAAAACTCTAGACACCAATAAACTATGGCTTATTGAAGATACATTATTACATTTACATAGGAGCAGGAGATGATTTCGCCCCGAATTATTTTAAATTTTTCAATTAATAGAAAAATGGTTCCTCATGTCATGTCTAACGTGTTATACTTAGATTAACCAATAGCATACTACCATTAATCTTAGTGTGAAACCAAAATGCACAGACACCTTCAGAATATCAAATCCACTCATGACAATGATAGATTCTAAATTCTCCAGTAAATTCAATATATATATTATATATTCTCAATATATATAATGCATATTCTGTAAATGCATATTCAGGTCATGTTGCTGTCCATGGTCCTGAATGGAAGTGAACATTAGCATTTGTTGGTTTGTGTAGACATGACAATCTCTGTTTAAAATTTATCTGAATATGTGACGTTAAGCAATAGAAATTCCAATCATATTTTAAATGGCACGTATGACATTACCATGCCATGTCTCTTTTATGGAACTCTGAATAGGCTTTGACAAACAAAAAGTCTTTAAACTTGTGAATGCGAAGACACAACTGGAGACATAAAGCATTATGGATACTATCTGTATACATGTACAACAGTATAAACTCAATGTTTAGCATTTTCCACATGTGAATTAACACTGTTCAAATTGAAATCATATTGGTAATTTCCTATTTCATAATGAATGAATGAGGAAAAGGACAAACTGTACATGTGAGGAGCCACACCTAAATGTCCCTTCTAATAGCCAATGATCATTCAGCATATGCTCTGTCTCTCACCTACAGGTGGTGATCATTGGTCAGAAGTCAAGAGTACCCTATGCCCCACTCTAAAATATAGACATCAATCCAATGTGAATGGACTGTGCCTGTGCTTGTTTGTAAAGTGAATATTTTTTCTCACCATCGCTTTCCCAGCATTCGTTTTTTGTAAAGAGTTTAACAGAAATTCATTGCATTACATAGTAATTACAGTCCTTCGTTCTAGACAAATTGTTGTGTTATAATTGCAGTCAGGCCCCCAAATTGCTGCATGCATATGGAATATATTACCATGTCTTTCCTGTGACAGAATGTTGAATCAATGATGAGTTGTACATCTATATAACAGTGTAATTTCAATAGCTTGTCTGTAGTTTTCAATTTCAATATTTAGATCATTTCTATGAAACATTAAGAGCTTTCAATAACAAGTTGTTTGGAATATATTCACAGAACTGTGGTGTTTTGCATTTGTTGCTGACATTTCCATGATAACATCACCCCTTTCTCATTTTAATTAGAAAAAAATTTAAGAGGCATTTTACCTGAAACTATTGAGTGAGAGAATATAACTTCATGTTACAAATTTGTGAATAAAATGGCAAAATATTGGCTACTAAATGAATACATGTTAATGTATTGATTCTACCTTGAAACTTGGCTGTTTCTGTGGTTCTTTGGTAATTACATAATACTGTTCAACCAAGGATTACTCTTGTTAGTGAAAATATACTGCCTCAACAATTACAAGCGATGTCTCTGCTATTATGTAATAATTATATCAAGCTTAATTACCAACTAATTTGATGGATTAGATGGCACATTCTCCCAACATTATTAAATGATTAGTACTTAGCTTCAAGTAAATAATTTTAGAGGTCACACCTAAAACATTAATGTCAAAGCGAAAGTCAATGTATATTATTATTAATTCATTGGAAATAGCTTAGATTTTGTTGAATGAGTTTATTTGAAATGTAATCCTTTCCAGACAATTTCCAATAAGAAATAATCCCAACACTTGTCCTTTGCACTTATTCTATTGTCAATTCTTTATAAACCAAAATACATTAACAATGCCATCTCATGAGCAAATTATTTCTCAAAATTAGGAAACACCCCATCTGCATTTAAGAAAATAGTTTCTGAAATTATGTTCGTCCAACCAAATAGCTTCTTACATATACTGTCAGATTTTGATTTAAATTTCTTCCCTGGTTTGTTTTGTTTTCTTCTTCTTCCTTCCCTTCATTGGATTCTTCTGGTAATCCATCAGGGAAAACAAGGAATTAGTTTGTAAAGCGTGATAATAATGCAT
This sequence comes from Umbra pygmaea, assembly GCA_016801145.1. NCBI lineage: Eukaryota > Metazoa > Chordata > Actinopteri > Esociformes > Umbridae > Umbra > Umbra pygmaea. Next base: position 5,620 of record JACXGM010017007.1, read on the forward strand.
GGTCATAATAACTTGACTCGAGAGGATTAGCAAATGTGCATTGTCTGAAGCGTCAGTCTCTTGGGTGATCCGCTGCGAGTTTCCCTAAAGAGTGCCTGTCTTTGCCAATTAAATATGCAGTCTAGTCTCTCTCTTCAAATGATTCATTCTGCTGGCAGTGTCGATGGCCTGCCAATTATTGTCACCCAATTGTTATTAATAGGTGGACTATATCCTGATGTGGGATTTATCACTAAGAGTAGAAACGTCTACCGTTCGTCTTATTTAACTTCATTCAAAAAACAAGCTTTCAGTTTCATATTTGTTGAATTTCTGTCTGTGTGTTTTTGTAAAACTAATCTGGGTTCCAAACTCTTTAGCTAACTTCCAACTCCATTTACTATAATTTGTCGAAGAGCCTTGTCTTTGTTGAGCTTTTACCCATCATTAATTTGCTAGAGAAGATCAGAAGATTTTATCCCAACTGGCTAACCTTGACATCAATGCTCAACTCAACAATTATGAACATTTTGGGACTCAATAAAAAAATCTAGCAACACATGTTGATATCTGGTTACTCAGCAACTCTTTTTTGTTCTTCCATATGAAATCAGTCTTTGAAAATGAGCAAGCTCAGTTCTAAGTCCACCAACAAAACACCTTGGTTTCTTGTCAACCCTTAAAATACAACAACATGCCTAGCGAACAACTCAGAATCGATCATTTCTGAGCCTCTAAATGTTGTCATGAAAAATAGATATGTTATTTTCAGCAACCAGTGAGCAACGTCCCTTAGATCAAACTGCATATTGAATGTTGAGATTGCTGAATTGCCTGTGTTATTGGCATTGTCAAAGAGTGTCAGGAATTAGAACATCAGCTAAATAGACTGATACTCAGGCTAAATGAAGGCCACCTGAAGGTTTTTATTAGGTAAGCTGTCAGCTTAATGATTGGCAGACTTCAACAAGAAAACACCTAATCCACTTAGAATGGACATTTTCACTGTGTTTTTCTGTGGCTACAGGGTGGGGTGTTGCATTAGGGTGTCACTTATAGTAGATTTTGAATACAGAGTCTGATTTCACACAAACACACACACACTGGACGAGGAAAGGATGGGTGGCAGGCATGATTCAGCACACTGGCCAGGCAATACAAACTGGGCTGCTCCCATCTGCCTGCCCCAGCAGTCCGAGTATCAATATTAAGCTAGTGTCGGGGGGATCATTGTGTTAATGCATTTATAAATGGACCAGCCAGGCAGAAGCACATTAAATCATAGGAATAATCTAATGAAATATTTATTCAAGTTTAATTTTTTCCTCCCCTCTCTGATGGATGGTCTCCACAGCGGCAGTAGCCTAGCAATAAGGGAGCGATGGAGGGAAGCAGATTCAAGCTGCACGTTACTGCAAGAGCATATAGGGCCACCCACATCAAAAGGTATTAAAAAGAGACAAGTCCAGTATTCCCAAGGAGCTTATAAACCTGTACGAGGGTGTTGACAAAATTCATCTAGTAATCTCCAATTTTCAAACCTCTCATATGTGATTTAAAGGGATGCTCCAGTCCTCTATATTGAAGCTGTTCATATGGAAAGAGCTAAGGCGCTGCACCACAGTGCTACCACAAGCTATGACAGGAACCCCTCTGGGAAAACAGATGGGAGCAAATTTACTTACATACCCTAAACAGAGCTGTATATACCATGGTACACACTGTGCACTCTGATTATATTCACAGCTATACAGGCAGCCCATTGATATACTTTTGACAGTTTAGACCTTGCAGCAGGTGAAACACATTGTGAAGGTAAATCTACAAGATGACATTTTATTCCACATTAGACCTGGTGTCCAAATGTGATGCAATGCTAAAATGTGCTTGTAGAAATCTTGGTTAGAGTTGACATTAAAATAAGCCACATTAAGGAAGGCATATTAGATATGGTCTCATCTACATTTTGATTTAAAATGCCCAACTTGAATTAAAACATCCTATTTTGAATCCCAAATAAATGTTCATGCGAATCCAAGCACTGAGTGAAAGACATTAGACCAGAATAACACAATAACCAAGATCAGTTTACCACATTCTGATAGTAAATATTTAATTGTAATGAGCAACAGTCTGTCAATAGGATCTGACACTACAGGAGCTGTGTGCCGTGACCTCAGTTGTGCTTAGTTCTGTAGGTGCTTGACTGCTTGTGGGCCATTGTCTGTTGGTCAAACACTTACATGTCTCTCACTCTCTTCATCCACTGAGAAATGTGGCCGTTTCAATCAACTGACTTTCTGCAGCTAGCAAAATGTCCTACCATGTTGCAGTGTGGAATGTTCCTGGCGTCTTTGAAGGCTGTAATTCAGTGACCTTTTAGAACATGCTTGCCACCTTCAGAGGGTGCTTACAACAGGGAAGTGTCTAATGTGCAAACATGGAATGACTTTTAAAATGTTGTTTGATAGCCCTTGTAGGCCCAGACACATGCATACACAATTAATTGGGTTCCATTAACCTCGGTTGTGGGTGATTTCACAGTGGTGGTTTTTGCAGCCGTTGTCTGGACTGGAGGTCACCACCAAGGATGTCTGCGGCATTGAGGCTTGGGTTGGGTGACCATTCGTGTAAGGTTTTATTTTACACCCCTTATTCACAGTTGATTTGCTTTGGAGATTTGATGGAAAATTAAGGTTTTGGTCACAGACTGATGAAAAAATACATTAATTTGACTTTGGTTCCATGTTGTAATATCACAGAAGTTTTTTGCAATGACTTGTAACCTTCATGTAAATGTTTAAAAAAAGGTGTAATATGTTTTATTTTTATCTTGCTTAGTTAATCTTTATTTAACCAGACCATTCCCTGAAATTCAAATAACAGGTGTTATATGTCATAAAATGTCCTATTTTCCTTGAACCTATTTTAAAGCACAATGTACAACTTTAATAATTATTTTCTTGCTTAGTTAACCTTTATTTAACCAAACCATTCCCTGACATTCAAATAACAGGTTTAATATGTCATAAAATGTCCTATTATCCTTTAACGTATTTATATAGCACACTGTACAATTCTAATTTCAAATTTCTTGCTTAGTTAACCTTTATTCATCCAGATTATTTCTTGAAATTCAAATATCTATTTCAAAAGAGACCTTGCTTAAGTTGCTTTTAATTGATACGTTTTATTGTTTGCTTTGTTTCCCATGAAAATATGATTTAAATACCTTTCCATACATTTAGTGATATAGGTCACTAAAATACCAAGAAGCAGAGCTCCGGTTCAAAATGTTGAAAAACCTACAATCCTCCGTCTTTCAAAGGCAATACCTTCACCATCATGCCCAAGGGTAAGTTTTATCCACAGGGCTAAATAGGAGGATAACTATTTTCAATGGTACTGAGCTTAGATGCGTGCCATCTTCTACAGAGCAAAATGAATGGTCTCTGCTCTTCAATGTTGCGTTTGAGCTTGGCTGGGCACTGACTCATTTACCAAGCCAGGAAAATGAAATTACAGTTTTAAGATTGTAATGTAATGTTTGTGATAATCCCCTCTCCGTTTTGGAACGTTTAAAGAGAAGTCAAGCGACAAAGCCTCTTTGGTACAAGCCAGGGAATATAGGACACTGGATGTTTCTCTCGTTCCTGGTGTTGTGCCCTTGATAGGTTGGCTAACCCCCAGTTTTAGTAAAACAATAAGAGATTAGTCAGGCCATACCAGGTCTTAGAATGCCAAACAACAGTAGTGATGCGGCCATAATGCAGGTGGTGCTAGAACATTTAGGATGGCCATTGTTAGCCAGGTCGATGAGACAGGCAGGGACTGCAGGGGCCACAGCCACAACAAATGCAGACAGACACTGTAGAGGACAGAAAACAAATGACAGACAGACACATGTGCAGGCACGCTGGATGTGTGAAGTGAGAAAGATGAAGTGACTGTCAGAAGAGCAGAAACAAATGGTTGTATTTGAGGTTGTTGTAATGAGAGTGAGGGCTTGAGTCTTCGAGTAGCATGTGGAGTGATGGGGAATTTAAGGAGCAAACTATTATCTCAGATATTATCCCAATATTAATACAAAACTCCTATTTACGTATAACCTACTGTTGTGTTATCCTACTCTTATAGATTGATGTTACTTTTTATATGACTGTTTATACTATTTATATTCCTTTCTCTACCACACATATTACTGCTACTCATACACTCACAATACTACCACACCTACTGTACACGTTTGCTACTATTTGCTACACTTTTCCCACCAGTATTAATGCACTACCACTACTACAATTACTACCAGACCTACCATTTCACTGAAATAATGGACAGTTGCATTGTCAGGTTTACTTAAAAATATTATGTGTGATTTACACAAATATATTGTTTTTCTCCTCACTTACTACCACCATTTCCATTGCTACTCCTGCTAACACAATTACTGCTACTACAAATACCACTTTTACTACTACTACTGTACTAATCCGACAACTACTAGGTATATATACTAGAACCTTTACTGGTAAACACAAATGCTACTACATCTACTACATACTGTATACAACCACAATGACTATTCGAACATTTGCTATTACTACTGCTAACACAGCTACCTCTTATTATTACACTATATTCCTATATATATTCATATATTCCTCTACTACTACACTACTACTACTATCTACCTCTTTTTTATAATGGTGTTAACCTAATTTACTATTATTATACTAGTTGGACAAACATATTGAGTCATAATTAACTATTTTCTTTTACTTAAAATCGCACATCCACTAATACCTTTAAAATTCTATCAATCCTAATACTACCACTCCTAGTATCACTGCTAATACTGTTACTGCTTTAACTATTTATACTACTAGTATTGCCACAACTGGTACCACTGTTACTAATACAAATAATAAAACTCCTACTACTACTCCTACAAGTGCTACTACTGCTACTGCTATGAATATTTCTACCCCTACTACTACTACTACGGTACTATTACCATACTACTACGTCTGATACAACTACCACTGCTACTACTGCTAGTACTAATATTACTACTACTACAAATGTTTCTACTACTATTACTACTCAGCCCAAAATCACATTAAATACATTCTGAGGAAACTATTTTGTAAAACCAAAATATGTCAAATATGAACGTATGAGAGGGCCAATTACGTTTCTAGGGAACTAAATTGAAGACTCGAATAACGTTCAATATGAACATTAGAAGATCATGACGTAGCATGTACATAGCATAGTTTTTGCTAGGGCGGAGGTCAGGGATGGTGGATGGGCGTATAAATCCGCGACTTGCATGCCAGTGTTCGCGAGTTCAAATCCAGACCGGCACTTTGTGTGTTTTGTTCTACATTCATTGCTTGCGTCATGCAGACACGCGATTGTCGGTTTTTGTAATGTTAACCCTAACCTTAATTCTAATCTTAACCTCAGTAACGTCATATCTAACCTTAAACGTTAGTAACCTCATGCCTAACCTTAACCGTTAGTATCCTCCTACCTAACCTTAACTGTGAATGTTGCAATATAATTTTGAACGCTATGGAATGTATGGAATGTTCTCGCATAAATCCGCTAAAGGAAATGTACCGGAGCAACGTAATTCAAGTACAAATATAGCCTAATAACAAAACGTGCAGTTCAAACGTAAAACACCCTAAATAGGTTGGCATAGAACGTAATTTAGGTTTTCAAAATAGTTTCCTGAGAACTTAATTTGGGAGAAATTCTGAGATTTACGGTTGTTACTACTACTAACCTTACTACTACCACTTTCACTGCTCCTACTATTACTAAATCACTACTACACAGCAAAAAGTCCAGTGTTAAATCAACACCCGAATGTGTTAAATTTAAACACTCAGTGTTTATATATCACCACTGGAGCTATATAAACACTAAGAGAGTTTATTTAACACTGGACTTTTTGCTGTGTCTTATTACTAATACTACTACTACTACTACTATGACTACTACTACTACTACTACTACTACGACTATTACTACAAATATTAACACTATTACTAATAATAACACTACTAATAACACTACCAACACTACTACTATCACCCATATTACTACTACTAATAACACTACCAATACCTCTACTACCACTACTACTACTTCTAACACTAATACTACTAATTACACTAACACTACTATTACTAGTACTACTACTACTTCTACTTATAATAATAATAATAACACTACTCATACTACTACCACTACACATATCACTACTACTACTGCTACCACTAACACTACTACTACTAATGCTAGGACTAATACTATCAGCATTATAATTCTTCTGTGATAATAATGATACAGTACATATTGTTTTGATATATTGATATTGTGGAATAGCTAATGAAACTGATAATGAAACAATACGAAGTCCCATTATTTTGGAAAATGTTTATGAATACATTAGGTGTGAGGGGTGTGTGGTGATGCATACAGCTCAGCATGGTTATAAATAGATATCTGTGGTATTTCTGAAAATAGGTTAAGCTGCCATCGCTGCGCTGCTGGCATGACATCACTGATTGCCTGCCAGCCTCCCCCTAAAGACTGCTCCCATACTGGGGGGGTGACAGTGATGGGGGAGCAGCTGTAGCCCACTGTGGAGGCTCTCTTCTCACACCCAGCTTTGTTTTCACTTCCTCATCACTGCATCCCACTGGTAGATAGTATAGCCTTGTAGAACAGCACCATGTCAACGGCTTGCTGATCACAGTGTTTGTTTAGTGTTTTAAATAGAGGAACAATTTCATTTCAAATGCTGCAGATGTCCAGCTAAAACCATGCAGCATACTAACTGTAGCCTTTGGATTTTGATGATCTTATACGAAAATAGACTCAGGACTCTGGGCTACAACTGGTGATATACAATTGACAGCATTTTGTCAAAATGGCTGCTTTCCCGTCATTGACTACACATAGTGATAATGGGGGCTTAATTAAAAGAAAGAGGAAAAAACACACTAGACTGATGAATTAATAACAGATTATGTCTCCTATCTATATTGGCTGATTTTTGGCTCCACAACCTTGAGAGTTTTTTTTTGTGCTTTAACTGATGAGCCAAGAAGCATCTCCCTCTTTCCCAGTGCCAGTGGTGGGCTTTAAAGGGCAAGACATTTTTGGAAGTGCAATACTGGCCAGCTCTGTTACTAGGAAATACATCAATACAATTAACATGGTGGCACCTGCTCATTTGCAAGACCAGCTGTGTTAATGATCATTATCATTCTACTCCAGCCCAGTGGTGAGGGGAATAGAGAATAAAATCTGTAATATTTGACGTCGCACGTAATTGAAAATGTGTGTGTATATGAAATGTGCTTTGTGCCTCAAAGCACATAATCGCTAGTCTAAAGAGTGAAGCATGCAGCAAGGTTTACTCGTTAGAGCCTGTTAGGTAAAGAATCTGGAAATGTGCAATTAGTTTTTTCTTCAAATCCCGCCTGAATGGGCACTGTGAAATAAAGTGCAGTGTGTGCATGATGGGAGATGGGAGGGTGACTTTATTCTTCTCATCCCCCGTTTTATCACTCCATCCTGCGCCAGCCTTTGAGCTTTGAAGCTACATCTTTAAAGACACCTTTCAATTTGTAAAATCAAAGGACCTGAAAAGCGGATCTGTATCTTAGACCTTGTATGTTTGCAACTGACAATCTCTGACTAATGTGAATCTACTGTGATCAAATGATCTGACTGAAGGTTCAAAACGCTACCGCTTCTTTAAGCAGGTACACCAATGGTATAGATATGACATTAAAAAATTCAATTTGGCTAAAGTGTTAAGACCTTTTCCAGTTAGTGTTTAGGGTTAGGTCATATTAGTGTTTTACCAGGGGCCTGTCATAGAACATAAATAGTAAGAAATGCAGCTTTCTGACCTTGACGGGGCTCACAGAAAAGTTCTCATTGATTTCCCTGTAAATCCCTGAGCTGTGGGCTACGGGCAGGGATTTAACAGGTAAACTCCTATTGCCCTCCATCTGATGAGGAATCTAAAAGCCTTGTTCCTCTCCCTCAGCCAGTCCTCCCACACCAGCCGCCACACCACTGTGAACGACCAGGATATTTACTGCACACCTGAAATCCCATCCATTAATGGTGTCAATTAGCTTCTTCATTACGCATGCAGGCCAATGGATGTATTTATAGTTCTGGTCTGGCACTGTCTTGAAGCATGGACCATTCAGACTGTCCACATAGTACACAACAAGTACATCGACTATTAGTGCCAAGTTCTCACCTTAGTATTGACCCTAGAAACACTGTACAGTACTATTGCCTATTAGTTACTGTCCAAGATAATCTTGAACCTGTTAACCGACTTTGCAACAGACTGCTGTGGTTGACTGGGAATGTGTCAAGCACCCTCCCCTTTCTTTAAATGAATCTGCATTGTATTGATTCCTTACTCACACACAGTCTTTTAGAAAAATCTTTACATTTCACAGTGTTCCTGGGCTTCATTTAGCGTATGCCCTTACTGTACACACAGTGCTAATATAACACCATTAACATACACACCCAAAGACATGCACATACAGCAGCCGTGTTGGTCCACGCAGACCTGTCCTTCGAAATGTATTCCCTACAGATCCGTGACACGTTTGAGTCATGCTCTGTGGCTATATGAGGCCCCTGCAACAAATCAATGGTCTGGGTTTCCTTCACCGGGTGTCACAAGGGAGATCCGGCCCTGTTGTCAGGGTCAACTCCAGGCTCCCTCAGCTCCCTGACTAGCAGGAAGCATCTCGGTAGTCTAAAGTGTTTTCCTTTGCTTGCATTGCGTGACCTTCACTACAGAAATTAAATTTTTTGTTAAGGCACTATGTTGTGTATCAAACTAGACATTGCCTTCGCTTGTCCGGATCTTTGGTATTAGAGCAGATGATTGGACGATTGTTGAGACTATTGAAATGCACCTGGGACCTACATGGTGCAGGACAGTGCAGTGGTTTAGACTGGAGGTCACCTATTCATATTGTTAGAGAGTGCAGTGTCCAAGACAGGAGGCTGAGCCGTATGTGGCTCCCTTTAAGGTACCTGACTTAATTAAGGTTTACAGGTTACGCTAGAGTACTGCTTATATTACAGCACTCATTACACGCTAATTAGGCCGGGGCACAAAAATATTGTTGTCTGAACAATGAGTGAGATTACTTTGGAAAGTACTCCCACCTCTTCGCTTTGGACTGGCTGAGTATCTGCCGGGTCGCTGGCTGTGTGCGCGCAGATCTGGGATCAGGGGTTTGGGAGGTGAGGGAGTGATTAAAAGCAGCTAGGGTCTCAGTCTGATTACTCCTCATACTCAATCTCCACCCCAGAGCTTTTCCACGGCTGGCGCTGATTCAGGTAATAATCACATTGTATCAGTACTGATGATGCACATTTCGGGCTCTAGCCCCTCAGAAAGTCTATAATTTCCCAGAAGCCCTTGCAGAAGTAAATAAAGTAAACAAGTAATCTACCTTCCGCAATGACATTTTCCACAGATTGCAAACGAAGTGTAAGGGGCGAGCACCAAGTCGAGACCTTAGCTGGGGCTGGCTCTTTCTTCTACCACACACTTTCAGCAAAGTAAATGTCACGAGAAGTTCACACTTTTTCATTACACTGGGACTCCTTCTGTGCTCCAAGGTAGAACAGAGTGGTTTAGTGAGAACGGCTGTGTTGCACATGTGTACATTGGGCAGTGACAGTATGGATGATACTAGTATGCTATTTTGGGCTGGGCGATCATCATTGGAAATTACGTCACAATGTCAAAAACAATTTTTCGTTAAAATTGATCTTGATTTGCGTTACCTGGTCTGGCAGCACACAAGCTTGCAGCCCAGTGAGCTGGCTAAAAATACCAATAGCCTATTCTGGTATTTCCATATTTCCCATAGTCTGTATGTGAAAAAAATATGTTGAAGGCTAGTGAAATATTTCAAGATAACACTAAATTAATTAAAATATAATATAATTTAGCTATATCTTAAACTCCATTTCGGTGCACACCTGTATTTACAAAACATTTTATTTTACCATTAAAAGGATTCCTAAACTGCACTAAAAAAATATTAGCTGAGAGTTGTATCTTAAAACCTATCACAGAGCTGTTGAGACCAAATTTTAGTAAGGATTTCTGTTAACTCTTACTCTAAAGGGCCCTCTCCACGACTAGCATTAAAAAAGCTTTTGTGCAGCTGTGTCATTCATTCCCTATGGGGAAGGCGTTTTCTCCCAACCTAGCAACATCTCTACCCTAGGCGCAAAAACTCCCTGAGCGCAACTCTCGGAAAGCAACTCTCTTCTGTGCTCAAAGTTAAACTATTTTCAACTTTGACACCCACTGACACTGACCTCCCGAAGCGCAACCAATGGCACTGCAGTATGTGGTGTTGTTGTATACACACACAAAAAAAGAAAAAGTATTTTTATGTTTGTCAGAGTAACCTGAACGAACTACAATTTAACATGGAAATTGACGATATGGGTAAGAAGTCATTAGCATGAAATAATTTAATTTAGAAATGCAACAACTACTAGCCTGTTAGCTAGCCTGCTAGCTACGTAGCTACAATGCTACAGCTGTATTAGTATGCACCCTACCTAGCGAAGAGCAAAGCGTTGAACGCTGGACATGGACAAGGCCCTTAACCTTGCGTTCACACCTGCTTTTGAGGAAAGCAAAATTGCGCCTCACGTCGCTCTCCAGCCTGAAACTCATGGGAAATGTCAATCACTTGAGTATTGGTCTTCCATATAATTGACTTAAATAAAAACACATTTTCATTCGTTTATTTTTGTATGTGTTTCTCATTTCTTAAGAAGCTAAATGGCTATTACTGCCTATTAAACTTCTATTATGTTCGACATAGTTTAGCTGGTACACATGCCGTGATGTGTCCTGATTGGTTGACGCTCCGTCGCTTCGGGCAAAAAGTTCAACTATTTTCAACTTTTTCCAAGCCCCTCTGTTTCCCACGCGTCGCTTCACGTGCACTGCTCTTGCTCACCGCTTGGCGCCTCCCAATTCATCTTGTACCATAGAGAATACATTGAGACTCATCGCCCTGACGCCCACAAAAAATGGCAGGTGTGAACGCAAGGTAAGAGTAGAGGCGTGGTTGACCACATTGGATGATGTAATTTTCCATGAACGAGTTTACGTACTATGCTCACAGTGATTGGCTGATATGGGATGGGTGTGTAGCTGTATTAATCACAGCAAGATGTTTGATTTAAATAATATAGAAGATATTAAAATTGATATGTAGCCATAGTGTCACTGATTAATTATGAAACAGAGAATTATATATTGACTAAACATGAAACTGATAATTATATACTGATTTGTCAATATATAATTCTTTGTTACATGTTTAATCAGTGACACTACGGCTAAACATTTATTGTGATATCTATATTATGTTCAGCAAATTGTCAGACTCTTATATCTGGCAGTTTGTAAACATCAACCTGACACTACATCGGGCAAACCAAATCGAAACCCAAACTAGACACAAGGACCACTTTGACTTTTATGAGTTAGGATAACTTCAAAAACCAAAAAAGACGCTTGGGAATACAAACAGTATGCCTGCAAATAAATACGTCTTTCTGTGAAATGCGCTGGTATGTTTAGGTGTCTCAGAAGGGTAGATAAATTGCAGAATTAAAGCGACAAATACTGCCACAGGTTATGACAATACGGCAATTAACTACACTGGACCACAATAATTCAATATATTTCGGACATAAATATTTTTATACATATTAAATTTACCTTGCTATATGTCATCGCAAACTATATTGAAATGTAATGTAGGCTATAATTCAAAACAGCATTGCCTTTTTGAAGGAGGCTCCACATTTTAGGATCATTTCTGATTTGGACTTAGTGACCAGGAGTCATTCAACTTTTTTCAACTTATCACAGATTTAGGAGCTGGTTTTAGTGCTGAAACGCTTTGTGTAATACTCTTAGACCAAAAATGTTTGAGTCCTAAAATTAGGAGTGACAAGCCCATTACTTTTGAGAGTTTCTGCTACATTTAGACTGGTCATCAACCAAATGCCCCTCATCAACTCCAAGACTTGTTCCGACATTAAACACACCTGATTCCCAATATCATTATTGGTACATAGCTCCCAATTCCCCCTTTGTCTTTGTTGGTATTGTATATTTCAAGGTTTACTTGCTTTTTAACTTTTATCAAGGAGCCTACTTTAGGAGTTTTGTGTGCTTTTGCACTGAAATCCTTTGTTTGAAACCTTCATTAAAATCCTCTGTTGTATTCTGCAACTACTACTGCCTACCGTTTGCGGCTTTTTAAGTTAATTCATGTGAATTAATACGGTGCGTTTTTCTGTCAATTCACCTGTCATATCGCACAGAGCAGACACCACTTCCCTGGATGAAATAGATGATTACATTGTACATCGAAGTTGTCTGAACAGTTCGTTCTGATGATGTGTAAATCAATACATCGCCCTGTCCTAATGCTATTAGCATATGTGTATACTGGGCTGTGCGTGTCAGTACAGACATTTTGTATTATGCTTCTATCATAAGTGCTAATTCTATAGGTTGGTTTCAGTCATAGGTTTACCAGTAAGACCTCAGCAGGAATGACCTACATTTCCCTGATTAGGCCCAGAGGTGCTGGACCAGACACAAAGGCCCACCTGCAGCAGTATTAGAGGGCCTCATTGGCAGTAAATAACCCTGCAAATGGCTGCTGTCGAACCACGGAGACTGGAGTAGCGGAGAGGAGAGAAGCCCCGCCCCACATGAAGTGTCTTTAATTACAAACCATCTTAACACAGTGGAGCTGTAGAGGGAGTCACCTCCAGGCCCCCCGTGCCGTCTCCCCGCGGTCTGATCAGCACTGCAGCCCCTCTGCCTCAGGCGAGTCTGTGGACCTACATGCTAGACAGGCGTATATAGGCCCAGACGAGAGGGAAGAGGAAGAGCATGCATGGTGGAAATCAACACGTGCAATAAGTGCTGTTTTAGATTGCTATCAAATCATGCAGTAGAAGGGCGATATCCTTCACATTGTTCTTTGCTGCCTCAGCAGGCCCAGCCTCCCTCTTGGGGGTTACATCGCTGTTTGTCCTGTTTCAAACTATTTCATCATGCTCCTAGTTCGGCACTTGATATGCAACGCAACGCTAGCAATTTGTACGTGTTTCGATTCCAATTATGAAGTTGTTAGAGCTTTCGCCCGTGGCCAGCGGTTTCTTATTAAGCCATACATTAAAGAAGCACATTTAAATGGAGTTCATGTTCCCTTTTGTTTGTTGGCATTGTGCTTATTATTAATTTATTCTCAATGCAGTGTGTGTTACACATTAACCAAGAAATCCAATTTGGACAGTGTTTGTGATTGTAAGTTGCAAACGAGGCCCTGCTCAGTGAGAGATAGGCCAGTTGTCTGTCAGATAAACCAACAACAAAATTGGCAAGAATAACAACAACAGAATGGCCACATTTACTAGAACTGCATCCCAGAATGAACAGCAAGTGAGTAAACCCAGTGAGTTCAGCCAGTTGATGTGATGTGGGGGAACGAGGATCATGAGTTATTTGCTTGGTGGCCATTGGAAATCATTAGGTTAGGACAGACAGAGAACAGGGCTGGGCCAGGACGAGAGCTGCTATGAAACCGGGCAGTGCTACAGTCAGCCTGTAAACACTGAGGCGGTGACCCAAGAAAGACTCCATCATTGTCCATCCATAATAAACATCCAGACGGACTGAGAAGAGACCAGAGGCCAGGAGGCTCAAGGTGCAGGATGTCTTTGTAAGGCTGCATGGTGGAGGGATTCACAGCCGATCAAATCAATGGATCAATATCTGACAAAGTCTCCCCTCTTTGGGGTTGCACTCTAGCAAAGGTTACTGTAATGCACTGACATGACTGCATGAAATGGCAGTAAAAGAGAAGAATAGCTGGAAAAGGAATTAGCTGGGGTCATTGAAAGACTATGTAGCATTACTCTGGGGAAAAATAGATAAGCATGTTATACAACAGCCAGGCTGTAGAAAGGTGGTGAATTTATGGATGGGTGAAAGTAGTGTGATATGTCACATGGGGAATGAATAGGTATAATGTCTCTTTAAAGACAGCAAATTCATCACTACCCACCAAATACATTTTCTGCTGAAATATTATCAAACATTTGATGGGTTCTAATAAAATGACTGAAAAATGGTTGAAAATGTATAGTGTGTGGTAACCCACATTAACTTAATTAATACAACACCACCAAATCTAAATGTATTGTGTGTGGTAACCAACATTAACTTAATTAATACAAACCACCAAATCTAAATGTATAGTGTGTGGTAATCCACATTAACTTAATTAATACAACACCACCAAATCTAAATGTA
>JACXGM010017008.1:0-20050 GCA_016801145.1 Umbra pygmaea
AAATTCATGATAAAACGTTCATCAAATTCATGATAAAACGTTCATCAAATTCATGATAAAACGTTCATCAAATTCATGATAAAACGTTCATCAAATTCATGATAAAACGTTCATCAAATTCATGATAAAACGTTCATCAAATTCATGATAAAACGTTCATCAAATTCATGATAAAACGTTCATCAAATTCATGATAAAATGTTCATCAAATTCATGATATGGCAAAATATGTCTGTAGTAAATGTAGCTAAAATTGCAAATGTGTGAAATAATGGAGTGACCGTCAGTGATGTAAAATAATTGGGCCCAAAACAATTGTAAGTAGTCTCTTAATACAAACAGTGCAGACAAACACATAGTGAACATTAACCACTTGGTTTAACATATCAATGTGGAAGGCACAAAAAACATTTTCAAAATCAGTTCATTCTAACATAAGTTCATTGCAAAGAAATAGGCTATATAAAATCGTAATTTCAAACATCAACAAATTAATGATATGATCTTCATCTCGTGACACATTGAAGATGCCAAGGCCAGGCTCTGTCCAAATAACACAGTTGCACTAGACACACAGTTGGTCACTAGCATGTGTGTTTGTACCTGATCACAATACAGGTGTGCCTTCTTCAGATGACCATCGGTATCTAAGCAAAACGTTGGATCTTGGATTTGTAGGATCTCAATAGAGCACAAGTCCTTGTATTTGAAAGGACATTTAATTGGGTCTCCATGACAGTCACATGTTGAGATACCATCAGGTGATGCTGCAAGGAATGGGTAAGGCTGGTAGATAACAAGACCTGTGGGTTTCAAAACAAAGTTTGCGTGTACTGTCATGTGCCGACAAAACATCTCTTGCGTGTCTTCGTGCTCAGTACCCCATTTCACAGAGGGGATGAGGGAAATGCTCTTGGTATCATACTGCATGATGGTCCTTACAGCTGAAGCTCCATCTGCTTTACGTTTCATGACCCTGTGGATGTTGCTGGCAGTCACTCTTACGCTTCTCTGAGCAACGTTGAGAAACATTGCTGAAATATTTTGTTCCGATGCTTTTCATGGACTCTCTATGGGCATCTCTTGACTGTATGCTCCACGTTTCCCGATTGCCTGCAAGCTTCTCCTGGAGTTTGAAGTAATTTCTCTACTGTGCAACAGAATGTCGCGTGGACACAATCATTAGAATATTTTTACAAAAACGGCTGCTACGGGGCCATAATGTGAGATACAAGGTAATGGAGCGTTTTATACATTATCGTGTTTCTTCAGAAATAAATGGACAAATAGAGTCTTTAAACGCTTCAGATGTAAATTTATTCGCTGTCAAATTTACCCTAAAATGAATGGGAGTCTATTGAACGCTAACGTAAGGTGATAGCCAGGTCGCATCAGAATCCACCCAGGGCAGCTTCAATTTCCGGGTCCAAGCCTGCCCCCTTTGGCTCTCACTGAATC
Organism: Umbra pygmaea; assembly: GCA_016801145.1. NCBI lineage: Eukaryota > Metazoa > Chordata > Actinopteri > Esociformes > Umbridae > Umbra > Umbra pygmaea. The sequence continues at coordinate 1,459 of JACXGM010017008.1, forward strand.
TATTTTACTTTTCTAAAAATGTTACAGACAGGAAGCAGGAAGTGAAAATTATATATTTCTGCAATAAAATCACCCTGCACCAAATTAGGTTATTTATACATTTTTTAGAGGGGGTTGAGTTTCACATCTATCCTGCATGCAAATGTAGCCTAATGAACGAAGCTATAGGTTAAAACGGATTGCTGGTTATAACAGGCCATGTTTCATTGACAGCATCCGAGCTGTGCAAGTTGGACCAAAAAGCTTGCAGAGCAAAACAAATGTCCCTGCTAGGCTACCTAGTACTTTGCTTTTTAGACTTGGCTACCAGGTGTACTGCATTGGTGTTTTGTCCATTTCTCTTTCTTCACCCTCGAGTGGTTTTTAAAGTAAAATCCAATTCTTATTAAAGATGCACTGTACAATTTACCAAATATACATCTCAATTGATAAACACTACAGCAAATCGGATTATATAACATGAAATATATTAAATACTCCTTTCCTTAAAACAAATTACTTTGCCTAGCTCCATTAATGTCTATTTTCCAGGGCACAACAGTTACAAGACACCGACTGGCTGGCCAAACTGTTTTAAAATGCTTTCCTACCTTTGAAGATGTTTAAATACACTTACTATGTGTTAGAATTGAGATTTCTTTACAGTGCTGAATGTTATGTGAGATATCTGCTTATATATAAAGTAGCAATTTCATAATGCCTATTTTATTCCTCTTGTCATGTAATTATTTTTTTCTCAAATGTTTGCACTTTATTAGGTTGACACTTTATTAGGTTGACCCTGCTCTCCCTGACTGATTGTTTTTTATTATTTTACCTTTATTTAACCAGGTAGGCAGAGTGAGAACTGACTTTCCTTCGCAACTGCAACCTGGCCAAGATAAAGCAAAATAGTCTAAGACAACTTGACGTTACACATAAAATACACAAAGTACAAAATACAGATGAGAGAAAGTCTAAATTACTTTCTGCGAGTTAGGGACATAGACAAATTATGATATTCATCTTTGTTCTCTACAACAGTAGAATAATTCTATGAAGTGCAACCTATGAACACTAGAGGGCAGAGATTATCCACCGTTCAGCGTTCTTTCAAGACGTTCAAGCAATGCCAGAACATATTTTATTGTCAAGTGTGGAGCATCCACAACCAGTGTAGACAAAATGGCTGTCCCAAAATGATTTTTTTTAGCACGTGTGTTTATATAGGATAATAAATGTACGGTAATGATGCTTGAAAGTTCAGATTAAACCATGAACACAAAGCTAATATAAATGAAATTCTTAATCTGAAAACAGCAAGTAAAAGCATACCTGTGAATGGTGAGGTAGAGCCTCATCAGCTCAGTAAATTCTGCAGAGTCGCTGTAGCCCAGCATGTTGGCGAAGTTAGCGGACCAGTCTAGGCTAGCGTTAATAGCGCCAATGCTGCTGGCTTCGCGGTACAGGTTACGGTAGATCTTGGCAGCAACACACGGTAACTTGGCAATCAAGTTCATGGAGTCCTCGTAGATGAACTGAAACACATTAGTATTCATAGATGAACTGAAACACATTAGTCCTCATACAGTGCATCCGGATAGTATTCACAGCCAGATGCGTTATGCCCATTGAAACACGTGCCCCCTCAGATTTTTGAGCCAAGTGGATTTTCCTTTTAATATCTGTATTTGTGGGCACATGTATCCGTGTTTTGTGCACACTGTGCCCCCTTAAAAAAAAATTGTGCATGACTCCTCTGTTCACAGCGCTTCACTTTTTCCAATTTTCTTTGTTACATCCTTATTTTCCGAAATGGATCAAATTAATTATTTCCCTCCAAACTCTACAAACAATAACCCATAAAGACAATGTGAAAGAAGTGTGTTTAAAATCTTTGCAAATCTATTAAAATAAAAAACGAAAAAAGCACATGCACGTAAGTATTGACAGCCTTTGCCATGACACTAAAAATTGAGCTCAGGTGCATTCTGTTTCCACTGATCATTCAACCTGATTGGAGTCCACCTGTGGTAAATTCAGGTGATTGGACATGACTTGGAAAGGCACACACCTGTCTATATAGTGTCCCACAGTCAACAGTGCATGTCAGAGCACTATCCAAGCCATGAAGTCCAAGGAATTGTCAGTAGACATCCGAGACAGGATTGTAGTACCAAGGCACAGATCTAGGAAAGGGTACCATAAATATCTGCAGCATTGAAGGTCCCAATGAGCACAGTGGCCTCCATCATCTGTAAATGGAAGACGTTTCGAACCACCAGGACTCTTCCTAGAGCTGGCTACCCAGCCAAACTGAGCGATCGGAAAATGCGAATTGAGCGTCTGGAGCAAGTGATTTCCATGTCAAGTCAATGTAAAGCCGCGTTTAAGTTCTCTGGAGGTCCCGCGGCACAAAAGGCGCGTTTAACGTGGCGCAATGACGCCTCACTTGCGAAGGAAGCGAATTGAGCTTCTGGTGCGATACGCGCAAGTGATTTCAGTTGTTCATTATTTTGTAATATGACTAAATGCCTGGTGTGGTTCAAATGCACAACAAAGCAAATCTTTTATCACAACTTGATTTCAATATATGAGACATTCATTTTGTATTGAATGCTATTTATTCCATATCCAAATCTAGATTATATGAAACATTGTTATTCAAATGTAAAGACAACCAACTTTAGTGTATAAGAACATAGTTTCTGGACATTGTTGTGTGAGAAAAAAATATCACAGAACAGGTTTCTTACTTTTGGAGGCTGGCTCGGTTTATAAAATAAAATTTTTATGATAAAAAACCTGAACAAAGAAATGGCACATTTGTCTTTGTGGAATGGATGATCGCAAGTAGGAGTCAGTCAGAGATCCGACAGGAAAACTGCGCTTTCCAACTTTCACAGGCGAAGGGGAAAAATCAAAAATATATCTATAATGTGTCTATGTTGTACCTAAATCGCTTGAAGTAGCTCTAATTATTTTACTATCTTGCTCATCAGGGAGCTCGCTCACTCAGGGAGAGCAGGGTCGAGGTAGTTTGCGAGTATATGGACGTGTCCCACTATACAAGAGATACGTTTGTGAAGCGAGTATTTGTGTGAAAACAAATCGTCTTTTACGTAGAAAATTCATAAATAGGGAAGTTGCTTTTTGTCCATAACATTTTGTATGACAAAAGCCAGCTGCATGGATTCCATACATTTCTCTGGCAACAATGAGAATGCCAGCTCACGTATCTTCATGATCTCATTCTGGTCTGCAAGGTGGCGTTTACATTTTCAAAATAATTAGGCACACTTCTTTTTCCAACTTCTTTTGCTCTATGAATACATTCTCAATCAGAGGAGGCTGTCAGATTAAGAATATATAATTGATAGAGCCATGCTGTTATGAATTTAAAAGTCTGCATTGACAACCTGGATGTGCCCTCCCCTCTCCCCAGCACTACAAATTAACACCAAAATGACCAGGTAAAGGGAGTTCACACCTAAACAGTCATGAATTAATTGAAAACAAAGAGTCAAATGTATTCCTTAACATCATAACAACGGTTATTTATGATGTCCTTTACCTGGTCATATGTTTTAATTTGAAACTTCCCAAAACAGATTAACCCAGCCTTTTACATTTACTTTGGACTTTTTACAATGCTGAACATTTGACACAAAAAGGTGTGAGAGCAATATTAACACATTAATTGTGCTGTCGCTTATTAATAGTTTTAAGAGTATGGTGATTTGTTTATGTGTCATTGGGGGAAAATGCCTGGCGCCGCTGAGCAGGTGCCTCTCTCCCCTCCAAACACCTAAATTCTGCTTTGCGTCTCTTTGGCTTCAAACTCTCATTTTATTCGTGCATCCTATTCGCTTTGGACACACAAGCGGATTCAAATTATTTAAGTGTCCAACTAGACGCAATAAAAGCGAATTTCACGCTCAATTTGTGTTCGCTCTGAACATAGCAGTAGTCAGGGAGGTGACCAACCACCTGATGGTCACCCTGACAGAGCTCCAGCGTTTCTCTGTGGAGGAGAACCTTCCAGAAGAACAACCATCTCTGCAACAATCAGGCCTGTATGGTAGAGTGGCCACTCCTCAGGAAAAGGCACATGAGAGCCTGCTTGGAGTTTGCCACCAAGGCACCTGAGGCCTGTCAGACCATGAGAAACAGTTCCCAGCCAGAGTCCAGACTTGAACCAAATTGAACATCTCTGGAGAGATCTGTAAATGGCTGTGCACTGACACTCCCCATCCAACCTGATGGAGCTTGAGTTCCTGCAAAGAAGAAATAGAGAAACTGCCCAAAAGTTGTGCCACCTAGGTGTGCCAAGCTTGTATCATCCAACTCAAAAAGACTTGAGGCTGTATTTGCTGCCAAAGGTGCTTCAACAAAGTTTTGAGCAGAGTCTCTGAATACTTATGTACATGTGCTTTTTTGTTATTAATATATTTGCTAAGATTTCAAACACACTTTTTTCACATGTCATTATGGGGTATTGTTTGTAGAATTTCAGGAAATAATGAATTTCATTCATTTCAGAATAAGGGTGTAACATAATAAAATGTGGAAAATGTGAAGCACTGTGAATACTTTCCAGATGCACTGTACTGTAGATTAACTGAAACACAATAGTCCTTGTAGATTAAAGATGCACTGTACTGTAGATTAACTGAAACACAATAGTCCTTGTAGATTAAAGATGCACTCTGTAACGTTCCATCCATCTGACCTATCAGGCCGAATTTTACTGAGATTTAAAAACAACATTTGACATGGCATTCACCAGACATTGTATCCATTGTGAATTAAGCTTTTGAAATAAATGCTAAAATGATCGATTTTCCCCTCAACTGCTTGGAATTTGATCTGGGAAGTGGGAACATTTTGGTTACTAGTCACATTATAACCAAAAAGCGAACTGCTAGTTTTCAATTGTTTTCCACTCCAGTCTGAAATGTTCATGAACCGCCCCTCCCTCTCGGATGTAGCTATGCTCAGATCCTCTCATCCTCAAACTGACAGTCCTGCTCTTTTAACCAGTCTAAAGTCTTCCTTAAGTGTCCCCTGTGTGTAAGCAAGGAATGCTGACCTACCTGAAATATGGCATCTATCAAACAATTTGAGTGATGATTTCAGCATGCTTGGGGCATTAGCTGTGCACGGTTTACACCTTTGGGACTACTTATCTGGTTCCCCAGCCAGCGCTGCGTGACTCACCTCCCAGTACTTGGACTTGTTGACTCCCTCAGAGTAAGCCCGGGCGAAGCTGCTCTCGCTGTTCAGGGCTGTGATGGAGGCACTGAACTGGGACATGGGGTGAAGGTTGGTGGGAAAGTTATCCAGCATGGTGACCACGTGCGAGGGGAGCGCTGCCCGCTTGGCCCACTCTTTGGACAGCCAGCTCACCTGGAAGAAAGAGTTGCAAACAGGATGGGTGGGTTTAGGTGGGGCCAGTAAAATGCTACAAGTCAGAGAGGAAATGTCCTTTAATTCAAAATTCTTCAAATAGGGCTTCAACGGTACACGTATTCCAATCAGCCGCGGACGGTGGATCTCAATTGTGGAAGCCGGGCTCGCATTACGTTCGGGATCGAAGTGAATGGAACGACGTGTAGCCCATCAGACCCATTGTGGGATACAGTTCCGTTTCCCCCAGTCTGGATGGAACACAGATTAAGATTAAGATCCATTCACCGACCGTGGCTGATTCCTAACCGTACCATACAGGGTGCCATTCGCAGTTCGCATGTGAACCTGAATACATAACACAATTCCTTGGATACTGTGGGTTGGTTTGTGCTCTGACATGCACTGTGAACTGTGGGACCTTATATAGACACATGTGTAAGTTTCCAAACATGTCCAATCAACTGACTCCAATCAGGTTGTAGAAATATCTCAAGGATAATCAGTGGAAACAGGATGCACCTGAGCTCAATTTTGAGTAACATGGCAAAGGCTGTGAATATTTATGTGCTTTTTTTTAAAATTTTAATAAATTTGCTAAGATTTGAAAGACACTCATTTCACATTGTCATTATGGGGTATTGTTTGTAGAATTGAGGGAAATAATGAATTTAATTCATTTCGGAATAAGGTGTAACATAATAATGTGGAACATGTAAATCGCTGTGAATACTATCTGGATGCACTGTACAGACAAAACTAGACTCAAATATTGCTAAATTTTAGTCTTGCCTGTTAACGATTATTTATCTCAAATAAAATTAAAAAAAAGCAAGTACGATAAAATGACACGTGCACATTTCGTGAAACAATCTTTTGTCTACGTAAAATAGGTGTTTATAGCTGTGGATATGTGCCCATCTTTCGCCAATTAAACTTAACTGATCTTTAATAAATTGTTTTCCAAAATGTTTTGCATGGTACCCTTCCGAAAACGTACCGTATTGTCACCTTCAAACCGCAATACGTACAGCACCGTGGGTTAGGCGTACCGTTCCCCCTTTATCTTCAACCCTCTTCTCAGGGACCCCCAGACGTTCCACAGTTTTGTTGTAGCCGTGAACAGACACAGCTGATTCATTAATGAAAGGCTTGATGACTGGCTGACAAGCCTAATCAGGTGTGCCTGTTCAGGGTTACAGATCTGTGGAACATGTGGGGGGTCCTTGAGGAGAAGTACTACGGAACCCCCTCCATGTATTAACAGTGGTAGGACTTCAGTGTGAGTAATGACAAACAAAAGTAAAAAAAGTAAAAAAAAGACAAAACTCCCCGGGCCAACTGAGTACTATTGTCTGAACAGCTGATCCAGCAACACCCTACCCTCACCTGTTCCTCTGTGGGGACCTGTCCTGTGACTAGCAGCCAAAACAGGCCCTCAGGCAGTGGTTCCTGCCCTCCTGGAGCTTTGGGCAACAGCTGCTGACACTCTGGAATGCTGTAGCCACGGAAGCGGATGCCCTAGGCAGAGCAGGACGTACAGGCAGTTATAGCTAATAGAGACAGGAACAATAAGACAAATGTTCATTCCAGAATTTTACAACGAATTAAGACAGCCATCCCTAAGAAAATCTAATATTTTAGGAATCGTCGGCTGGCCAAAACTGGCATTGCGGTTAGAGAGCACTGTGAAGCTCAGTGGGAACATGGTGCATTCAACGCCAGGGATGTGCATTTAAAAGAATAATAACATGGGAAACACGTCCTCAGTCACATCTGCTAAATTACTGTAGTAAATAAATACAAATACACTGAGATTCAGTACTACAACTTTATCATTGATCGTTGCTAATGTACTATTCAAATGTTTTCATTCACGCAAGTGGACGCTGTCTAGATAAGTGTTGATCCCTCATCTATAAAAGGCCTAGGGTGCTCCGTTTGACAGGTCATTACTCACCTCATCTGGGTCCAGCACTGAGGTATCATACACCAGGCCCTTCATGCCCCTCATCCCGCCATAGATCTGGGAATCAAACACACAGTCCTTCTGTACAGACAGCACCACACAGCCTAGACTACCTTGGTCTTTGATGAATGTCAAGATCTAAAATTTGTGCAGGTGTGACATTGATCATAATCTGTGTACATTCTTCAAAGTCATAACAAGGTCCAAGATGTCATGTGAATAATGAACGTGTTGCTTGGAGACAAGGAGTGTGTGTGTGAGTGAGTGAGTGAGTGAGTGAGTGAGTGAGTGAGTGAGTGAGTGAGTGAGTGAGTGTGTGAGTGTGTGAGTGTGTGAGTGTGTGAGTGTGTGAGTGTGTGAGTGTGTGAGTGTGTGAGTGTGTGAGTCCCTAGATGAATTCTGGGCTAGCAGGTCTGTAAGCCAGATCTACCTAAGTATTGTGACATCACATGATGTTTAGTATACTCAAAGGGCGATGGCTGACGTGCAACGGCTGACCCAATCGGTGTCATAGCTAGTTTATAATGGTAATATCAATTAAAAAAATCTCGACATGAATACTCTAAGAGCCTGCAAAAAAATACATTTTTAAATGTTCTCCCCTGCCAATTGGTCTTTTCCAATTCCCCTCTAACCCTGCCTTGTCGGCAGCTCCGCAACTCCTTGTACAGATGTGGGATGGTGAAGGGCGCACACATCGTTCATCCAAACATATGTCGCCGTGCCGGACGATTCTTTTCGCACTGCTCATCCAACACGGAAGCCTTTATTCAGCTCATGCATGGGATGATTACGATCACCAACTATACTTCTGAGATTGAATTTACAGTTGCCCGATCTGAACACAAGGAGTCACTGGAGAGCGACGTGGGAAGATCCGAATTAAATCTGAATTCTCTCTCACTTATCCTGGGCAGCGCTTTGTTAATTTGCACCGCCTCATGCTCGAGGTTCCAGGCAAAGTCGGAGAAGCCATATTCAGGCTCGAACCACTGACTATCATGACGTAGACTGTCCTGCAAGCCAACAACTCAGACTACTACACCATGCAGACTTCAAAACAAATTTTATTATGTAATTATATCACCCAAGTTCTGCTACATTTGGTTTATATTTCTACAGTTTGATTCTCTTGTACAGTTTTACTCAATACAAAACAGTTACCATGTCAACAGTGACTGAACCAATGACGGTTTTGCCATACTGCTGTTTGAAGCTCTTGATCCGACTTTGCTCTTTTGGGATGAGGTCTGATAGAACATCCTTTAAATTCTGCAAAACAAGAACAACATGAGGATGAGGTCTGATAGAATATCCTTTAAATTCTGCAAAACAAAAACAACATGAGGATGAGGTCTGATAGAACATCCTTTAAATTCTGCAAAACAAAAACAACATGAGGATGAGGTCTGATAGAACATCCTTTAAATTCTGCAAAACAAAAACAACATGAGGATGAGGTCTGATAGAACATCCTTTAAATTCTGCAAAACAAAAACAACATTTGTTACTGAATCTTGTCAGAATCAAGTTTAATTTTTTTTTAAAAAGCAAATACAGAGACCCTCTTGAAACTCGTATGATACACTAACAACCGATAATATAAGTCAAACAAATGTTACATCCAATAGAGGTAGAAAAACACTTTATTTTGAGAGTCTGAAATTCCATCTGTAGGTGCTCTACAGATCGTCATATCATCAACAAACTATCTGTTGATAAGCAACTTAGTTTTAGTGAGGGGTAGGGATAAGTTTACAATACGGTTTAGGATAATGCTTAGGGTCAGGCTTAACATTAGGGGAAGGGTTAAGGTTATCATTAGGGTTTGAGTAAGTAGATAGTCTGCAGATAATCTACAGATATACTTTTTGGACTCTCAAAATAAAGTGTTACCAACACTTCCTATACAGTTATCAGCATGATGCATAATAGCAAGAAAAATAATGTGTCAATACCTAACTGAAAATAACCACAATGCATCACAAAAAATTAGAATAATAATGTATGGCGAGTGTGCATTGAAGACATCTGTGAGTACTTACTGTTGATGAGCTGGCATGTCTGGATACCACAAGGATGTAGGAGGCATTCTGGAATGGAAAGAAAAGCACAAGAAAACATGAGTCTGAGGTGAAAGAATGTTGGCATTGGAGAAGCGTCACATTAGTTCAGCAGCACAACAGTGTCAATACCCCAAATATGAAAACCCCTGCAGCTTCTAAACCTAGGCCTAATTGGACCATTGTAGGATGCAGGTAGAATGTCATACAGAACCAATCTGGTCCTGAAACCTGGAATGCAATCCAGATGGATTTTTAAAAGTCTACACAACAATTCCAGATATGAGATTCAGAAGACTACATCTAGTTGGCACAGGCAGGGGACATAAAAGTCGGGGCAGATACACTTGCTGTGTCGACGCTCAGTTGTGATAGCAATTACAAGCGCCCCTGAAGGGTGGCAACTAGCTTCTGGATTCTTGTAGCAATTCAACCAGAGCAACTGCTAGTCCGTAACAGCCGGTGTTCCTGAAAACACAGCGTGAGGTGAGCTAGTGATCAGAGGTAAACTGAACACCAGACGAGTTCTAGCCATACAATTGCTTAATGTCCTTGACTGGCTGTGAGTAACCTTGGAGCCTAGCAGCAGGTGACTAATATCAGCGGTGCCTGACGACCACACTGTCAACAGGAGTGGGAGGAGCTAGGGGAAGAGAAGAAGGGAAATGTGAATACATTCCCCATGAAGGGGAACAGCACTTCAGGGCTGCGTCTTAATATGCATAGTATGCATACTATATAGTAGGGCTGGGCAATATATCGATATTGTAATATTAGACTGATTATCGTCTTAGACTTTGGATATCGTAGTATCATGATATGATAAGAGTGATACCTTTTCCTGGTTTTAAAGGCTGGATTAAAGTAAAGTGATGTAATCTTCTGAATTTACCAGACTGTTCTAGCTTTTTTATGATTTGCCTTTACCCCACTTAGTTATTATATACACATCAATCATGATTATTTATCAAAAATCTCATTGTGTAAATATTTCTTTGTAAGCACCAATTGTCAACCCTACAATATCGCCGCAATATCGATATTGAGGTATTTGGTCAACAATATCGTGATATTAGATTTTTTCCATATCGCAAATTGTGCCAAATGTTTAATGTTCAAACATCGCGGACGTCATCGCTCGTGGAAGTGGTCTGATTTTAGATGCAATGTTATGACGTGTTAGTATGTCCCAATGCTGGCATACTTGCTTACTATATACTTAATAGTATGTACTTTACCACCACCTGCGCAGTACTTACTTTTAGTCTGTAGTAGTATGCATATTGAGATGCAGCCCAGGCATACATTCTAACAGCACTAACATTTGATCCATTAGTCAGTAGGCAACGCTACACAGTCTACAAAGCTGTCTGCAATACTCTTTCTACAAGTATGGTATTTAAGTCTGTCATTTCCATGCCTGAACATTGTTGGTGCCTGATTATCTAGCACTGCATAGATGGTGTGATTAGTTCAACCAAACGCACATGTATAAATGGATGACCTTAAGACTCAGTTGCTTTGCAGGAAAACCGCATATTATGAATATTACTATAACAAAACCTCACATGCATTTTTTCTGCTTCAATGCACACAGAAAACAAAGCGAAGCCCAATTAATTATACAGCAGAACATGGAATTCAAACACCATTTTATTATTCTCCAGATAAAGCAGCCATTTATGTACTATTGATAAGTTAATCAACATAGATATTGATTTGACATTAAAATTGCACTTTTACGTAAAGACCTCAGATGCGATCCAACAGTAAACCAGTGATGAACTCTGTATGCAAGCCTTCTAACCAGTCCTACCAGAAATCCCTGTGCTGTGGTAAACAAAGGGGAATTCACTTTGTGTACATTTTTTGTTATGGAACTTGGAATTTTCATAAAATAAAATAAAAATCAAAGGGTTGTTGACATTTGCTTCTACAAACATTATTTCTATGTTTTAGATGATATGTGCTATCTATAATATCAACAATGTCGTAATATGCTGTATAATTAACACCTCAAAACGTCAGTTATAGGACCGGGGGGGGGTAGCTACAGTCCTGATGATGATCCCATGTTATATATAAATAAAATATATTCCAGACTCTTCGAGGGCCCTCTCTCCCCTTGGGGTATTGGTTTTACCCCCAGTCCGACACCCCTGTTTAGTTTGAAGTCTTTTTAAATTATTAGGAAGTAGTAGTCATCCATGAATTTTGTGTCAATATGGAAAAGTTCAAGCTGGTTCGAGAGTTGAAAAGCAAATTCTCCAGAAGTCACAGTTGAAGAACTGAATAAATTGGTTAAACCTTGGGATTACCAATTCTTTAATTCTACTGCTAATTAAACAAAAAGGCAGGAGGGGTGGTATGTCCAATATACCATGGCGAAGATGAAACGTACGTCGCTGTGAATGCATCAATTTATTGTTGCAATAAGTAAAGTTCCAGTGACAGATCACGCGCTTTACCACAAACGGAGCAGGGAACTTAGGCACAGACACATTTTTAAAAAGGTGCTGGTTTCACCCTTTAAAATTAGAACAGAAATAAATGTATAATAAATATTTATCTATATGTGAATAGGTCCTATTTTTGCCATTGCTGATTCAGTACAACATAGACTAAGATGTATTAACGACGGCTGATTTTCCATGAGGGACTGATTGGTGTGGAAGCTGTCACCTACCACTCATAAGATGTCCTTCTCTGTTCTAACATTAGCTGGCTCATGAAATGTCATCTGCTGACCAGCTCACATGAACAGAGCTGCCAACATGAAAGTAATTTACAAGAAAAATTACAACTGTTTGTCTAGACGAAACTAGCTTGTAAGGAATCTCGCTGGAAGTGTATGTGCTAACTAGCTACATTAACTATTACTAGCGTAAATGCTAAGCTAACTGACGCCCGCTCCAATTTGCTCTCATATGGTAGTTTTTGATTATTATTAGCCTTGCCTTACCTTTGAATTATGGAGAAGTGGCGCTAGCCTGCTGATACCGCTATTCAGAAAGGACATGATACTGTTTGATTTTCTTATGGAAAACCCTGGTCTGTGTATAACGGAGCTACTTGAAGGTGCCCCTATATGGCAACAGCAATACTACTGAAGGTTGATGTAAAGTAGGCGTATGGATTGTGGTGAAGTGTAACCAGATTGGAGCATCTTGTGTCTATCAGTTAGATACCCTATGAGAGAGGCTTTCTAATACTTCCGGATCCACTCCCAAATATTTACGTTAAATGTCTACAGTTATATTGGTATGAATGCAATCATAACTTATGAATATGTTATCCTCAAGAAATAGGCTACAGTAAGCAACATCGAAGAAAGTTGAGCGAAAGTTAGACGAAGTTTAATTTGAACTACAACTACTTCAAACCAGTGGCGGCCACTGAAAATGTTGGGGTGGCACACCAAAACTAAAAGCCACAACTGAATTTCAGGAATTCTATTATGCTGTTGTAGTATATTGGCTTGTTGAAAACTTTGTCAATACGAGAATAGTGATATTCTTTGGTTTCTTATTTTACAGTTAAATTTTACTAATTATCAAATGTGCATGACAAATACCAGTACAGTTAACATTTTGAATTCCACAACAATTCTGTTTTAATGTGTTATGTATATATACCGTATACATGTGTTAAGTCATTGTTCTTCAAATAGGCAAGTTGTCCTTTCCTTAAAAAGGCAACTATACAACTTTAATTGGTGTCATGCAGCCAGCTTAAATCTATGATAAATTATATTTTTATTGCTAATTGTGATTGTTTTTCATACTGTTTGTATTTTATAATTCTATTTTTTTTACATTTTTTGTAATACAGGGCTCAGCTGTAAAAGATACATGGGAAAAACATTTTTTTTAAGGGGGGGCCAGTGGGACCAAGCAATTGTATCAGGGTGGCCGTGGCCCCCCCTGGCCCCCACTTGGAGTCTTCACTGCTTCAACCTTATTATTCACTTTCTCATATGTGCATGCTTGAGTTCTGTATGGTTAAAACCTGTTTATTGCAATCCAGTTTAAATAAAATTCCATTCTGCCTTTTTTTACTGACTGCTCATATTAAGAACTCTTTCACAATGTTAAACAAAAATGTGTTTTGTAGACAGGCAAGCTGTTGGAGAAATTACACTGATGAAGTTGTAATTCTAATGAAAGTCAGAAACTTCAAATCAAATTCCAATGTATTTGTCACTAGTGAGATACAACAGATGTGCCGTTTACAAAGAAATGCTTACTTATAATGCAATCAAAGTGCTAATAAGGCACTGCATAAGAGTTGGCAGCTATGTACTTTGTGGGAACATATCTTCATTTAGAGCTATAGGAACAGCTGTATAAATTCACCAAATCTGTTTCTACTTTTTAGTTGGTACTTAGTAGATTTTCTGTCTTATAACAATACATTGCTGGAAGTGTCTGAAGCAGAATTAGTACTGTTCTAAGCAGTTACTGTTGGAAAGTGTTTTCAAGAGACACAGAAAACAATGTCGCTATAAAGCAATGACCGCCATTGTCTTTATTGTCATTGATTTTTTACAAAAACGAGAAAAAAACTTATGGGGCATTCATTTGCAAACAGTGTACATGCAGTTTAACATGGATGTTTGAAGGATTTGATTCAAAGTTCACTTGGCTGAGGGATATGTAAATATTTGAAAGTTGTTGTTAGACATTTGCAGCACACACAAACATGAATGTATACAAACAAACATGAATGTATACATGAATATGAAAAGTAAATAATGTAAGGACACAAAACACTGAAATAAATTATTTTAAAGTTACTTGGTTGGGTTTGTTCATTCAAATAAAAAATAAAAATATTTATATACTGTATGTACACTACCAGTCAAAAGTTTCAGAAAACTGTGTTCACCACATTAAATTGATTAAAATATATATCTAAGACATTACAAATATTGCAAATATCATTCACTGTTGGAAATGACTGATTAAAAAATGTATATTTCACATTCAAAGGCAAAGCCACTTATTCAGCAGCCTCAGTACATTTAGCTCATCCATAATTAAACATGTTTTGAGTATAATTTCTGATAAATTTAGTGTCACCTTAGTGAATGAACCTATCAATTTCTATCAAAACATGTCTATTTGAAAAGACTCATGCATGGAAATAAATAAAGGTCTACAAATTCTGCAAGTCTATATACATCTATGACTGGCATTGTGAATAGACTTGTAAACATGTCATGTATTCAGTATATTTAGAGTATGTGTTACATTACAGTACAACAGGCTGATTTCAGACAGATATAAATTGGGCTAAAATAAGATTAGCAGGATAACAAAATACAGAATTCATCTCAAACCACTCCACATGCAGTCATTATGACATGCATGTTTAGGTTATTTTGTCAATTCTAGATAGATTCAACATTCGTCTTGACCATGGTCCCGTCATCTTTGATAAGGATTCAAACCGTGTGACTCAGTACAAACCGTACAAACAATGGAGGGAAGGAATTGTATACTCCAGAAGTTGCTGGGAAGTGCTACAGTAGGGTCGTCTGTGATCTGACATATTCCCGCTCCTGTGCTCTGTATCTAGTCTGTGTCTGTGAAAAGAGACTCCTGTCCATAGCCTGACTCCGTAGGGCAGTAGGCTGCTCAGTGCGAATCTCTCCTGTGCTCAGTCGTCTGCCTCGTCCTCGTCAGGCTCCTCTATGGACGCCAGTAGGGGGTTGTGTCTTAGGCAGGTCTGTAGGTAGTGAACCAACGTCCGTTGGGAGTGCTGGATGCTGCGCGGCTCCTTCAGGTCGTGGCCCTCGTCCGGGTACAGCTGTAGGGAGTAGTTGGCCTCCACCTTCACCAAGCGACTCAGGAGCTCTGCACTGTGCTGGAAGTGCACCCGAGCTGGGTCAACCAAAGCCAAACAAACACAAACGTTTAAATCGGTGGTAACTGGGTTGGGTAGAGGGGATTGAAGTGGGGGGTATTTTCGCAGTTTATTAAAATCCATAAGCATGATAACAGCGTTGACATCTCTCACCATCTGCTGTGCCGTGGACTAAGAGGAAATTCTTGTTTTTAAGCTTGTGAACGTCTTCCAATACAGATGCCGTCTGAGGAGAGAAAATAAACAAAATGTCTTTACAATAAAGACGTATAGTATCTTTAATAAAATGCCTGTTTACATACAAGATTTGAGGAAACATACCAAGTAAGCGTGTTCCTCCTTCACGGGGACACCTAGATAACGTTCTGAAAAAGCAGCACCTATACAGGACACCAAATGTCAACAATGACTGTTGCATTTTTTACTGTTATATTGTTGATAGAATTGATCTTCACTCACTGTACAGTTTGAAATCTGTTATGGGAGCCACGGTGGCTGCACATTTAAACAGCTGGTCAGTTGCAGCGAGCATCTTGAGGGATAAATAACCACCAAAGGCCTGTATGAAAAGATGCACGAACAATGAAAAAGAGAGACCAGGTTTCATGCTTTGGAATATCAGATTGAAACGCATGTCTTCACATCTTGTCAGCTAGGATATTTTAGTTTTGTCATGTTAACCTTGCCATACAGGGCAATCCGCCGATCATCAATGTAAGGCAGATGCATTAACCACCTGTTGAGGCAAAACAAAAATGGGTCATTCATTTATGAAAAATTTCAAACATTTTTTCAATTGTCATTGCCAATCCTTAAATTTAGGAGAACATACTCTACGACTCCTAGGTGATCTTTGACTCTGAGAGCACTGAGTTTGCGTGGATCCACACTGCTGATCTTCTGCCCCCGGCCCACCCCACTCCTGCCATCCACCCAGGCTAAGGCCACATCATGTGTACTGGCCAGCACCTCAGGCCACCCCAAAGCAAATTCCTCTGTCACCGACTGACTGCCTGGCACTCCATCCCTGCGTGACAATAAGGACAAGCTGTCAGCCGATTTGGATCGAAATGTATTCTGGAAACACTGAAAAAGGGCAAGGATCAGCCGATGTAAAATGACACAGCTACACTGTTTAGCCGGCTAAGAAACGACCAGGGAATCAATGTGTATATTGTATATAACAGGCTGTAGAACTGTACAAATGAATCCTATTGCCTCAAATCATGCAGCTTAATACAAAGTCATAAGTGTGTTAAAACACTTGATGAGTTGTGCTTTGTAATTAGCGTGTGCATTGAAGAGCTGTGCATTGTTAAACAATGTCATACGTGTGTAATAACACTGACGAGCTGTGCATTGTTAAACAATGTCATACGTGTGTAATAACACTGGCGAGCTGTGCATTGTAAAACAATGTCATATGTGTGTAATAACACTGATGAGCTGTGCGTTGTTAATGTAATAAGTGTGTTATAACATGTATGAGCTGTACATTGTTAATGTAATAAGTGTGTTGTAATAAAACGTATGAGCTGTACGTTGTTAATGTAATAAGTGCGTTATAACACTGATGAGCTGTGCGTTGTAAAGCAATGTCATATGTGGGTTATAACACTGATGAGCTGTGCGTTGTAAAGCAATGTCATATGTGGGTTATAACACTGATGAGCTGTGCGTTGTAAAGCAATGTCATATGTGGGTTATAACACTGATGAGCTGTGCGTTGTAAAGCAATGTCATATGTGGGTTATAACACTGACGAGCTGTGCGTTGTTAAAGCTACACTGTGTATTTCTTTGAGTTGATTCTTAGCAAAAACCCATTTGTTCTTTCAAAAATATTTGCTCCTTAATGTGTAATTACTTCCACCAACTAATCAAAGTGTTTTCGCAAGTGTAGAATCTTCCATTCACAAAACATACAATGGTGCCGCTCGAATTGTGGCAGCCATGTTACGCCTCCATCTTTAAAATACAATAGCCAAAGAGGGACATACCTGGAAATTTAAGCTCGGCCTTTCGCGCTTTTACACTAGTGGCACCGTGACGAATGCTAGAGGGAGATTACTCACGACTGCCGGGAAATTTCAGTCTGTTGAAGATGTAAGATCATGCCTAATCTCGAGGACATGTAATGGCATTGCTGTATGATACTGGCACAAGTAATTCAAATGTAATTGTGTTTTCACATGGGACACTGACAATTTATTCAATCAAATTGTGTGTAAAAAATATTTGTTACTTTTATTAATAAAACATGTTAAATTATTATTTTTGCTATCACATGCTCTTATTGTTTCTTTACACACAATACAATTGCATTTGGTTACAATTCACAGGCTGTGTAGTGAATTAACAATAATTGCAATGAATCAAAATGAGCGCTATTGTTTTGAAAGAAAAAACTAATATCCAGGTTCACGTTGCTGATATAATAACGCCAGGGGCTTCAGTTGCTTGTCATATACAATTTCAACACTAGATGGGAGCAACTCTTACACAATGCAGGTTTAAAGGTGCAATATGTAATATATTTACTGTAATAAATCCAAAAATGACACCAATGCCTCATTAGATATTAAGGAAACACGTTAAGCTGAAATACTATCTTTTCTGACAACACTGCTGATGTCAGTATTTTTTCTTTTCTTAATTTACGTTACATGACAGAATTTATGTTTATGTTTTGGCCTATGTGTTGTTATCAACTGCCCATTTTGACAGCACAACCGGGTTGCCAGGCACACCTGTAAAAACGCAAACCCAGCGCGCTACACCCCTGGAAGCAGCAAACAAACGAACGAACGAGATCGACAGGTATAGATTCAACCCTGCATGTTTCTAAATGGTTCCGTGACCAGAGACATAGTAAAACACTTGTCATGGTTGCGCTGATCTTGTTTGTCATGTAAGTTTCGATTCTGGGGAGAAGGGGCGGAGGGAGACGACTCTTAGGTACTTTGAATTTGGACTGCAGTGCCTATTTTAAACACTAGCTGTCAGTATTACATATTGGTCCTTTAATGTAACAAGTGTGTTATAACACTGATGAGCTGTGCATTGTTAAACAATGTAATAAGTGTGTTATAACACTGATAAGCTGTGCATTGTTAAACAATGTAATAAGTGTGTTATAACACTGATAAGCTGTGCATTGTTAAAGAATGTAATACGTGTGTTATAACACTGATGAGCTGTGCATTGTTAAAGAATGTAATACGTGTGTTATAACACTGATGAGCTGTGCATTGTTAAAGAATGTAATACGTGTGTTATAACACCGATGAGCTGTGCATTGTTAA